>WEDG01007551.1:0-20338 GCA_017591395.1 Schistocephalus solidus | reverse complement strand
GACTCTGTTGATGAGATCCTTCTGGTGACCATTTCTACACACAAACCCACCTATTCACCGCAATAGCTTACTTACCACCATCAATTCTGACTCTGTTGGATGAGATCCTTCTGGTGACCATTTCTACACACAAACCCACCTATTCACCGCAATAGCTTACTTACCACCATCAATTCTGACTCTGTTGGATGAGATCCTTCTGGTGACCATTTCTACACACAAACCCACCTATTTCACCGCAATAGCTTACTTACCACCATCAATTCTGACTCTGTTGGATGAGATCCTTCTGGTGACCATTTCTACACACAAACCCACCTATTCACCGCAATAGCTTACTTACCACCATCAATTCTGACTCTGTTGGATGAGATCCTTCTGGTGACCATTTCTACACACAAACCCACCTATTCACCGCAATAGCTTACTTACCACCATCAATTCTGACTCTGTTGGATGAGATCCTTCTGGTGACCATTTCTACACACAAAACCCACCTATTCACCGCAATAGCTTACTTACCACCATCAATTCTGACTCTGTTGGATGAGATCCTTCTGGTGACCATTTCTACACACAAACCCACCTATTCACCGCAATAGCTTACTTACCACCATCAATTCTGACTCTGTTGGATGAGATCCTTCTGGTGACCATTTCTACACACAAACCCACCTATTTACCGCAATAGCTTACTTACCACCATCAATTCTGACTCTGTTGGATGAGATCCTTCTGGTGACCATTTCTACACACAAACCCACCTATTCACTGCAATAGCTTATTTACCACCATCAATTCTGACTCTGTTGGATGAGATCCTTCTGGTGACCATTTCTACACACAAACCCACCTTTTCACCGCAATAGCTTACTTACCACCAGCAATTCTGACTCTGTGGGATGATTTATTTATGGTGACAATTTCAATAGACAAACCCCCCTCTATACCTTAATAGCTAACTAACCACCAGCAATTCTGACACTGTTGGATGAGCTCCTTATGGTGACCATTTCAATACACAAACCCACCTATTTACCTCAATAGCTAACTTACCACCATCAATGCTGACTCTGTTGGATAAGATCCGTCTGGTGACCATTTCTACACACAAACCCACCTATTCACCGCAATAGCTTACTTACAACCATCAATTCTGACTCTGTTGGATGAGATCCTTCTGGTGACCATTATTACACACAAACCCACCTATTCACCGCAATAGCTAACTTTTACCACCATCAATTCTGACTCTGTTGGATGAGATCCTTCTGGTGACCATTTCTACACACAAACCCACCTATTCACCGCAATAGCTTACTTACCACCAGCAATTCTGACTCTGTGGGATGATTTATTTATGGTGACAATTTCAATACACAAACCCCCCTCTATACCTAAATAGCTAACTAACCACCAGCAATTCTGACACTGTTGGATGAGCTCCTTATGGTGACCATTTCAATACACAAACCCACCTATTTACCTCAATAGCTAACTTACCACCATCAATTCTGACTCTGTTGGATAAGATCCGTCTGGTGACCATTTCTACACACAAACCCACCTATACACCGCAATAGCTTACTTACCACAATCAATTCTGACTCTGTTGGATGAGATCCTTCTGGTGACCATTATTACACACAAACCCACCTATTCACCGCAATAGCTTTCTTACCACCATCAATTCTGACTCTGTTGGATAAGATCCTTCTGGTGACCATTTCTACACACAAACCCACCTATTTACCGCAATAGCTAACTTACCACCATCAATTCTGACTCTGTTGGATGAGATCCTTCTGGTGACCATTTCTACACACAAACCCACCTATTCACCGCAATAGCTTACTTACCACCATCAATTCTGACTCTGTTGGATGAGATCCTTCTGGTTACCATTTCTACACACAAAACCCACCTATTCACCGCAATAGCTTACTTACCACCATCAATTCTGACTCTGTTGGATGAGATCCTTCTGGTGACCATTTCTACACACAAACCCACCTATTCACCGCAATAGCTTACTTACCACCATCAATTCTGACTCTGTTGGATGAGATCCTTCTGGTGACCATTTCAATACACACAAACCCACCTATCTCACCGTAATAGCTTACTTACCACCATCAATTCTGACTCTGTTGGATGAGATCCTTCTGGTGACCATTTCTACACACAAACCCACCTATCTCTTCACCGCAATAGCTTACTTTACCACCATCAATTCTGACTCTGTTGGATGAGATCCTTCTGGTGACCATTTCTACACACAAACCCACCTATTCACCGCAATAGCTTACTTACCACCATCAATTCTGACTCTGTTGGATGAGATCCTTCTGGTGACCATTTCTACACACAAACCCACCTATTCACCGCAATAGCTTACTTACCACCATATATTCTGACTCTGTTGGATGAGATCCTTCTGGTGACCATTTCTACACACAAACCCACCTATTCACCGCAATAGCTTACTTACCACCATCAATTCTGACTCTGTTGGATGAGATCCTTCTGGTGACCATTTCTACACACAAACCCATCTACTTCACCGCAATAGCTTACTTACCACCATCAATTCTGACTCTGTTGGATGAGATCCTTTGTTGACCATTTCTACACACAAACCCACCTATTCACCGCAATAGCTTACTTACCACCATCAATTCTGACTCTGTTGGATGAGATCCTTCTGGTGACCATTTCTACACACAAACCCACCTATTCACCGCAATAGCTTACTTACCACCAGCAATTCTGACTCTGTTGGGATGATTTCTTTTATGGTGACAATTTCAATACACAAACCCACTCTATACCTCAAATAGCTAACTACCACCAGCAATTCTGACACTGTTGGATGAGATCCTTCTGGTGACCATTTTCAATACACAAACCCACCTATTTACCTCAATAGCTAACTTACCACCATCAATTCTGACTCTGTTGGATAAGATCCGTCTGGTGACCATTTCTACACACAAACCCACCTATTAACCGCAATAGCTTACTTACCACCATCAATTCTGACTCTGTTGGATGAGATCCTTCTGGTGACCATTTCTACACACAAACCCACCTATTCACCGCAATAACTTTCTTTACCACCATCAATTCTGACTCTGTTGGATAAGATCCTTCTGGTGCCATTTCTACACACAAACCCACCTATTTACCGCAATAGCTTACTTACCACCATCAATTCTGACTCTGTTGGATGAGATCCTTCTGGTGACCATTTCTACATACAACACAACCTATTCACCGCAATAGCTTTCTTACCACCATCAATTCCTACTCTGTTGGATGAGATCCTTCTTGTGACCAGTTTCTACACACAAAACCCACCTATTCACCGCAATAGCTTACTTACCACCATCAATTCTGACTCTGTTGGATGAGATCCTTCTGGTGACCATTTCTACGCACAAACCCTCCTATTCACCGCAATAGCTTACTTACCACCATCAATTCTGACTCTGTTGGATAAGATCCTTCTGGTGACCATTTCTACACACAAACCCACCTATTTACCGCAATTGCTTACTTACCACCATCAATTCTGACTCTGTTGGATGAGATCCTTCTGGTGACCATTTCTACACACAAACCCACCTATTCACCGCAATAGCTTACTTACCACCATCAATTCTGACTCTGTTGGATGAGATCCTTCTGGTGACCATTTCTACACACAAACCCACCTATTCACCTCAATAGCTTACTTACCACCAGCAATTCTGACTCTGTTGGATGAGCTCCTTCTGGTGACCATTTCTACACACAAACCCACCTATTCACCGCAATAGCTAACTTACCACCATCAATTCTGACTCTGTTGGATGTGATCCTTCTGGTGACCATTTCAAACACACAAACCCACCTATTCACCGCAATAGCTAACTTACCACCATCAATTCTGACTCTGTTGGATGAGATCCTTCTGGTGACCATTTCTACACACAAACCCACCTATACACCGCAATAGCTTACTTACCACCATCAATTCTGACTCTGTTGGATGAGATCCTTCTGGTGACCATTTCTACACACAAACCCACCTATTCACCGCAATAGCTTTACTTACCACCATCAATTCTGACTCTGTTGGATAAGATCCTTCTGGTGACCATTTCTACACACAAACCCACCTATCTTCACCGCAATAGCTTACTTACCACCATCAATTCTGACTCTGTTGGATGAGATCCTTTTGTTGACCATTTCTACACACAAACCAACCTATTCACCGCAATAGCTTACATACCACCATCAATTATGACTCTGTTGGATGAGATCCTTCTGGTGACCATTTCTACACACGAACCCACCTTTTCACCGCAATAGCTTACTTACCACCATCAATTATGACTCTGTTGTATAAGATCTTTCTTGTGACCATTTCTACACACAAACCCACCTATTCACCGCCATTGCTTACTTACCACCATCAATTATGACTCTGTTGGATGAGATCCTTCTGGTGACCATTTCCACATACAAACCCACCTATTCACCGTAATAGCTTACTTACCACCATCAATTCTGACTCTGTTAGATGAGATCCTTCTGGTGACCATTTCTACACACAAACATACCTATTCACTACAATAGCTTACTAACCACCATCAATTCTGACTCTGTTGGATGTGATCCTTCGGGTGACCATTTCTACACACAAACCCACCTATTCACCGCAATAGCTTACGTACCACCATCAATTCTGACTCTGTTGGATAAGATCCTTCTGGTGACCATTTCTACACACAAACCCACCTATTTACCGCAATAGCTTACTTACCACCATCAATTCTGACTCTGTTGGATGAGATCCTTCTGTTGACCATTTCTACACACAAACCCACCTATTCACCGCAATAGCTTACTTACCACCAGCAATTCTGACTCTGTGGGATAATTTTTTTATGGTGACAATTTCAATACACAAACCCCCCTCTATACCTAAATAGCTAACTCACCACCAGCAATTCTGACACTGTTGGATGAGCTCCTTATGGTGACCATTTCAATACACAAACCCACCTATTTACCTCAATAGCTAACTTACCACCATCAATGCTGACTCTGTTGGATAAGATCCGTCTGGTGACCATTTCTACACACAAACCCACCTATATACCGCAATAGCTTACTTACCACCATCAATTCTGACTCTGTTGGATGAGATCCTTCTGGTGACCATTTCTACACACAAACCCACCTCTTCACCGCAATAGCTTACTTTCATACCATCAATTCTGACTCTGTTGGATGAGATCCTTCTGGTGAACATTTCTACACACAAACCCACCTCTTCACCGCAATAGCTTACTTACCACCATCTATTCTGATTCTGTTGGATGACATGCATCTGGTGACCATTTCTACACACAAACCCACCTCTTCACCGCAATAGCTTACTTACCACCATCTATTCTGACTCTGTTGAATGTGATCCTTTTGTTGACCATTTCTACACACAAACCCACCACTTTACCGCAATAGCTTAATTTCCACCATCAATTCTGAGTCTGTTGGTTGAGATCTTTCTGGTAACCATTTCTACACACAAACCTACCTATCCACCGCAATAGCTTACTTTCCACCACCAATTCTGACTCTGTTGGATGAGATCCTTCTGGTGAACATTTCTACACACAAACCCACCTATTAACCGTAATAGCTTACTTTTCACCATTAATTCTGACCCTGTTGGATGAGATCCTTCTGGTGACCATTTCTACACACAAACCCACCTATTCACCATAATAGCTAACTTACCACCATAAATTCTGACTCTGTTGGATGATATCTTTCTGGTTACCATTTCTACACACAAACCCACATCTTCACCGTAATAACTAACTTACCACCATATATTCTGACATTGTTGGATGAGATCCTTCTGGTTACCATTTCTACACACAAACCCACATCTTCACCGCAATAGCTTACCTACCACCAGCTATTCTGACTCCGTTGGATGAGATCCTTCTTGTGACCATTTCTACACACAAACCCACCTATTCACCGCAATAGCTTACTTACCACCATCAATTCTGACTCTGTTGGATGAGATCCTTCTGGTGACCATTTTAACACACAAACCCACCTATTCACCGCAATAGATAACTTACCACCATCAATTCTGACTCTGTTGGATAAGATCCGTCTGATGACCATTTCTACACACAATCCCACCTATTTACCGCAATTGCTTACTTACCACCATCAATTCTGACTCTGTTGGATGAGATCCTTCTGTTTACCATTTCTACACACAAACCGACCTATAAACCGCAATAGCTTACTTACCACCAGCAATTCTGACTCTGTGGGATGATTCATTTATGGTGACAATTTCAATACACAAACCCCCTCTATACCTAAATAGCTAACTAACCACCAGCAATTCTGACACTGTTGGATGAGCTCCTTATGGTGACCATTTCAATACACAAACTTACCTATTCACCGCAATAGCTAACTTACCACCATCAATTCTGACTCTGTTGGATGAGATCCTTCTGATGACCATTTCTACACACAAACCCACCGATTCACCGCAATAGCTAACTTACCACCATCAATTCTGACTCTGTTGGATAAGATCCGTCTGGTGACCATTTCTACACACAAACCCACCTATATACCGCAATAGCTTACTTACCACCATCAATTCTGACTCTGTTGGATGAGATCCTTCTGGTGACCATTTCTACACACAAACCCACCTCTTCACCGCAATAGCTTACTTACCACCATCAATTCTGACTCTGTTGGATGATATGCTTCTGGTGACCATTTCTACACACAAACCCACCTCTTCACCGCAATAGCTTACTTACCACCATCTATTCTGACTCTGTTGGATGTGATCCTTTTGGTGACCATTTCTACACACAAACCAACCTATTCACCGCAATAGCTTACATACCACCATCAATTATGACTCTGTTGGATGAGATCCTTCTGGTGACCATTTCTACACACAAACCCACCTATTCACCGCAATAGCTTACTTACCACCAGCAATTCTGACTCTGTTGGATGAGATCCTTTCTGGTGACCATTTCTACACACAAACCCACCTATTCACCGCAATAGCTTACTTACCACCATCAATTCTGACTCTGTTGGATGAGATCCTTATGGTGACCATTTCAACACACAAACCCACCTATTTACCTCAATAGCTAACTTACCACCATCAATGCTGACTCTGTTTGGATAAGATCCGTCTGGTGACCATTTCTACACACAAACCCACCTATTCACTGCAATAGCTTACTTACCACCATCAATTCTGACTCTGTTGGATAAGATCCGTCTGATGACCATTTCTACACACAAACCCACCTATTTACCGCAATAGCTTACTTACCACCATCAATTCTGACTCTGTTGGATGAGATCCTTCTGGTGACCATTTCTACACACAAACCACCTATTCACCGCAATAGCTTACTTACCACCATCAATTCTGACTCTGTTGGATGAGATCCTTCTGTTGACCATTTCTACACACAAACCCACCTATTCACCGCAATAGCTTACTTACCACCAGCAATTCTGACTCTGTGGGATGATTTATTTATGGTGACAATTTCAATACACAAACCCCCCTCTATACCTAAATAGCTAACTAACCACCAGCAATTCTGACACTGTTGGATGAGCTCCTTATGGTGACCATTTCAATACACAAACCCACCTATTTACCTCAATAGCTAACTTACCACCATCAATGCTGACTCTGTTGGATAAGATCCGTCTGGTGACCATTTCTACACACAAACCCACCTATTCACCGCAATAGCTTACTTACCACCATCAATTCTGACTCTGTTGGATGAGATCCTTCTTCTGTTTGCGGAATACCAGCCTGGATACCGTGGAAATAGAAAAATGTTGACCTCCTTGAACAGGTGCAACGGCGAGCAGCGAAGATGACAGATTGAAAAAGCTGGACTTATTTCCCCTTTCCTCCTGGCACATACGGTGTAGCTTGCTCTGGACATTCCGAACTATCCGGTTCCATGTTTCGTACCTGAGATCGGAGGATTTCTTCGAGTCTGCCTGCATAACTCATCAGCGTGGTTATCCTCACAATGTCATACAGTATCGAACGCACGTGATTAAACCAGAGAAATATTTTTTCAGCCAACGAGGGGTTCGACCTTGTAACTCGTAACCAAGTTAGATGGTTACCGCTGACAGCATTTCTGTTTTTAAAAGAAAGCTTAATGACATAATATTTGACAAAAGATAACTTTCACAACAGTTTAACTCAAAACCAGCGTTTTAAAATCTTTCGGACTCATCTTTTCTTCCAAAATGTTTCACCTGTAACCGTAAAAATTCATTCGAAGTTATGCTATGCTTTGACTCAAAACATTTCAAATATCCCAAATTTGATATTGACTCTACATATGCAAGGATAAATTAACATTAATAGGGTCATCAATGAAATGCCTGCAACCCTTCAAAATACACAATAATATATAATATAAAAACCTACCCGATTGTCCGTGGCCGCGAGTTTGCCCTAGAATTCGCTAACTTCTTCAAATTGGCTGGGACGAAACATGTGCGGGGTCATCTCTTTAAACTACAGAGGAATTTGCTCCACGCGGATGTCCGTCGTGACGCCTTTTGCAGAGTATCGTTGCAACATGGGACAGACTCCACGACGAGGTTCCTTTGTTGACAAATTTAAATGCAAACTTGATACTTATTTTCTGAAGAACTATTGTATATATAATGAAGATTGTGTCAGTAGTGGCAGCTGTCGCATGGCTTAAACATATAAACGACGTTAAATTTACACTTGTCAGATTAATTGCTGTAAACGTTTATTAAATGGCTTTTTTAAAGGTGAATAGGGAGCTCAAGAGCGAAAGCCTAATTCCCTTAATAAAGTGATTTAAAGCTCAGATCTCCAAATGTTATGCTTAATTTCCTGAAAATTTATTAAAAATCGAACCGCTACCCTTCACATCATCAGGAGTTGGACTGGTGCCTTCCACGACGCCATGACTTTGACCCCTCTGGGACGTAGCCATGGCTTTTTAACGTGTTTTTCAATCATATAGTCTTGGACCAGGTGGCGTCATGGTCAGAATTAAGAGGTGGATGCTAATGATATTTTCCCGTCCCGTCTGTGTAAGCTATTTAACCTGGCTCAGGAAATTGTCACCTTTCCTAGTGAGTGGAAGGAATCACGTCTTCTGCCTATCCCAAAATGCGGCCAACCTACGTCATTCGATGATTTTAGGTCACCCAAAACATTTTCTGCAGCAAGGAAAAGCTTGAAGACCTTGATAAACGATAAGATGCTGTATCGCTTATTCGAGAATATCCTACTGATTGCGGCCTTGCATGGGTTCCTCTAAACAAGGTCTTGTGACACCTGTCAGCTCTCATTCTTTGATCGTGTTTCAAAATCTAATGATAATTGTTTTGAACTTTACGTAGTGTTTTGATTTCACTAACTCTTTTGATCGTGTTGACCATACCCTCTTTCTCCCGAAACGTTCCTCTTTCGGTATATGTGATAAACGTTTGAACTTGATATCTTCTTTCCTGGGCTCTTGCACACAACATGTTCAGATTTCCAACGTTATATTCAAACCCGCACGTGTAATGAGAGCAGTTACTCGGGTTGGTGTGCTTGAAGCATTCTTATTTTGTCTTTTTTCCACGATGTACTACGTTGATTTCGGAGTCGTAGGCCCGTTATATATGCTGACAGTGTAAAAGTTGCCTATCGCTTCAAGCCGCAGATCGTAACACCGTGCTTGAGCGCTTAAAAAAAATCGTGAGGCCTTTCTCCAGGAGTAGTGCACATGGCGCCTTTCCCTTTCTTCGAACAAATGCTCCGTTACGGTTGTTGGTGACGATCAACATTTCGCAAACAGAATGCATGTCTTGACCAAAATGTGCCTGATCCCTTATGGTTTTGGCGCTTACAGAAGGGGCATTTACAAATTGTTATGTTCGTAAGCAGTCGTACATGTAATCCACTTACCACCACGAGACAGCCTGACCACTCTTGGTGCAGCAGTCATCACAATATCCTGTTATTTCTTCCATTAGCTCGCACAGATAAGAACTACGACAGACAAACTGGGTTTATTCTCAGAAATTTTAAAACTGTCAACATTAGAATCAGCCTCTATAAAATGTAGGTCAGGCCATGTCTGGAATACTGCTCGTTTCTATTTATTCTTCTGCACGCTAGTGAACGAAAGAAGATAGAATCAGTCCAGCACTTCTTTACAAAAAGAGTTTTCTATTCAGAACACCGAAACCTGTCCTACCAACATCGCTGTGAGCTTACAAGCCTTGACCCGCTGTGGCTTCGCAGTTTACAAAAGGGGCTATTTTTACTGTTAAAACTTCTAACTAGTCGTACATTTAACCCCTTTACATCTCTGAGGCACCTCGACCACTCTCGGCGCACCAGTCATCGAGATGTATTTCTATTTCTTCCTTTGGCATGCACAGTTAGATACCGACAGTTTTTTCGGTAAACGCTATAGCAATCTGGAATAAGCTACCTAGAAGTATCAAAATTCAGCAAAGCTATCCCTTGTTTACGCGAACTGTCACTAGTTTTCTACATTCAGGACACCTTCCAAAACTTTTGGGTGCTGACTCTTTGGAAGCTCTCTTCGGTTCTGATGGCGTTCACGGACTCTGAATCCTGTGCTGGACTTCATGCTGAGGGCAAAATCTCTGGCTCTGCAGACCTCAATCAGTTTATTTCTCAGTCGATAGCGAACAGCCGCTCGCCGACATACCTGCTGGTGCAGAATACCGGATCCATAGCACTGAATGGAGAAGTTCTTCACCGGGCACCTTTGTTAGCGCGTCCCTGTCCAGAACTTTAATTACTCAATAAGCTGCAGTTTTTTCTCCTGAAAACACCTGACACAACGATCAGGAGTTTTTTTCACTGTCATCTTGACCCTCTACTGTATATATATATTTTGACCTTGCCTGTAAACTGGCAATAAATAAATAAAATAAAAATAAAACAGGTAGTTATCCAGGGCTTACCTAAATCAAATGCCCACACCTCAAAGAAACGGATATCCGCTGATCTTGCTATGTTACAGCACCTGTTGAATGATATACTTCATTCTGGAGAGACGATAACAGTTTGCATTGCCTTCAGGCTCGGAAAAAAGGATATTGAACAGTCCCAAAATATGAGACCACGGCCTATCAAAATTGTCTTGGACAACAAGGAAAAGGCAAAGCTACTTCTCTCAAGAAAAAGCCACCTTCGAAACTCTCATAAGTGGGTTTTTTTCAGCCCGACTACACTCCAGCAGAACGTCTGAAACGCCGCGAATTAGTGATAGAAATGAAGAGGAGACTTGCAGCTGGAGATAAACAATCTAGTGCTTTACAGGGGACGCGTGGTACAGAGAAACGTCACATTGCTCTGGAACCAGCCAATGCTCATGATGGCATCGGCAAATTAGCATTGGCAAACTCAAGACAAACGGAATTTTGGCTCTGCCGACTGCTGCATACTGAAATTTCTGTAAACCAACGCCCAAAATCTGTTTTCAAAACTCAACGAAATGAGAATTTAGGTAGCCGTTCTGTCTCCCGATATTATAGCAATCACAGAAACATGACTGTCACAGAACATCAGTGATTGCGATGAAGCCTTATCCGGGTACCAGCTGTTCAGGAGATACCGCAACCAACGCCAGGGTGGAGGAGTTGCGATGTATGTTAAAAGCAATTTCACAGTGTGTGAAATGACGGAGATAGATTAGTTATAGTAATAAGGCTATTTGGCTGAAAATAAAGACGCGGGGAACGCAGTCCCTTGAAGTCATGACTTTCTACTGACCACCGGGGACAGACACTGACGCTGATACTTGTTTGTTAGACAAAATATAGGAGATAAGCAGTCAACATAATGTTTTTCTCATGGGTGACTTCAATGCACACAGCATTCGATGGAATGACCTGCAGGCACAGAGCTCAAAGTTTTCCTTTGATCATCGTCTGCTAAAGACAACACTTAAAGCTCTTCTCACCCAACATGTATTTGTTCCAACGAGAGCGCGTGGAGGACAACAGGCTAGTTTTTTAGATCTCGTCTGGTCTAAAGATCCTGACAGTATAGACGAGGTACACTGCCTACCTCCACTTGGTCGAAGTGATCATGCAGTACTTTCATGGGAGTATGGTTTATATTCTGTGCCATCTGCAAAAAATGAAACCAGGCCCAATCTTTGGCGAGGAGACTTTCGCAAGATGAGAGCTGAGGCATCACGAATAGACTGGGATCTTCTCTTCTCCGGGAATGTCACTGAGGGCTGGAATTTATTAAAGGAGTATTTGTTGAATCTAATAAAATGCCATTGTCCGCCATCACAATTTAGGATATCTAACAGACCACAGTGGTTAACAAGGGATCTAAAAAGAGAGATTAGATTCAACAAACACTCCTTAAATAAATTCCAGTCCTCAGTGACATTCCCGGAGAAGAGAAGATCCCAGTGTATTCGTGATGCCTTAGCTCTCTTCTTGCAAAAGTCTCCACGCCATAGATTCGGCCTGGTTTCATTTATTGCAGATGGCACAGAATATAATTCATACCCCCATGAAAGTACTGTATGATCACTTCGACCAAGGGGAGGTAGGCAGTGTACCTCGTCTATACTGTCAGGGTCTTTAGACCAGACGAGATCTAAAAAACTAGCCTGTTGTCCTCCACGCGCTCTCGTTGGAAACAAATACATGTTGGGTGAAAAGAGCTTTAAGTGTTGTCTTTAGCAGACGATGATCGAAGGAAAACTTTGAGCTCTGTGCATGCAGATCGTTCCATCGAATGCTGGGTGAATTTAAGTCACCCATGAGAACAACATCAGGTCGAATACTAATCTCCTTTATGTTCTCTTACCAACAAGTTACGGCGTCAGTGTCTGTCCCCCGGTGGTCAGTAGAGAGTCATGACTTTAAGTCAATTTAATTCACTTTATTGAGGAAAGTAGGCTTTCATCCTTGAGCTCCCTATTCACATGTAAATATGTCCATATTGCAACGTTTACAGTGATAAATCTGACAAATGAAAATGTAGGTTCATCGATATGTGTGGGCCAGGCGCAAGCTGCCACTGCTTACACAATCTTCATTATAGTTACAATAGTTTCTCAGAAAATGAGTTTCTAGTTTGAATTTAAATGTGTCAACAGTTTCTGAAGAGACCACCGTGTCAGGGAGTCCGTTCCATGCTCCAACGATCCTCTTCGAAAAGGCGTTCCGACGGACTTCCGTGTGGACAAACTTCCTCTGCAGTTTAAAGGGATGACCCCGCAGATGTTCCGTCCCAGCCAATTCGAAGAAGTCTGCAAATTCTAGGGCACACTCGCAGCCTCTGATAATCCGGTAGGTGTGAATGAGGTCACCGCGTAGTTGCCTGTAATTTGGAGGAAACAAATCAAGTTCAACCAGTCTGGCTTCGTAAGGCAGATGACTAAGATTTTTGACCATCTTCGTAGCCCTCGCCTGCACACGTTCCAGCTGTAGATAATCCTTCTTAAACCACGGACGCCGGCCTGGACGGCATATTCCAAGTGAGATCGAACAAATGCTCCGTAGGTTTTTCGGAAGAGTTCCTGATCAACCTGCACAAATCCACGTTTGAGCGCAAATAACACCTGTGAGCGTGTTTAGCTGTCTTTAAACACTGTGAAGATGGTTTAAGTAAGGAGTTTATTAGAACACCGAGGTCCTTCTGTTCCTCAACAATTGAAAGAGGCTGCCCATTGAGAATGTATTGGTAGGAATTATCCTCCTCACTGGTCCTTCTGGTACGCAGTCTTAGGACCACACATTTCCCAACGTTAAAATTTAAGAGCCAACGAGCAGACCAGCTGCTAAGACGGTTGAGACCCTCTTGAAGTGCGTGCCTATCGGAATCAGATCTGATGACCCTCCACAATTTAACATCCTCTGCAAACATGATGTCGCTGCAATCCAGGTCGTCGACACAGTCGTTGATGTACACTAAGAAGACTAACGGCCCTAATTTGGAGCCTTCGGGGAAACCACTCAGAATGTAAATACTAACAAATAAAAACGGCCCCCGAGAAACTAGAAATTATAAAAATATTATAAAAATTCCTAAATTCAAAAAGGCCCAACGACCCAACTTCTTTTTCATAAGATACGCGACGATATGGAATGCCCTACCAAGTTCTTTCAGAAATAGTCGAACCCTATTAGAATTTAAAATAAAAATCAAACAACATCTGTTAAATAATACCACACATCTTTTTTTGAATAAGATAGGACATTTTACAACTCGGTTCTTTAACATAGAATTCGGGCCGAAAGGAAAGCACGCGTTTTACAACGTGGCGATTACTATCGGCGAACGCTACTTCAATTCTGAGTCCCCCCGATGAGCTGCCCTATGTGCATCTAGAAGTCAAGCAAATCCAAACGTACTTTGCCATTTCAGGCCAGAAGCTCCCACGAGTAGCTATTAGACGTCCTTTTATAAACATCTGCAACGCACATGGTTATGGGCAAGCTATAGCAGGTGGTTAGTGACCTACAAGACTCATAAATACCTATTTTCTGGCTATGCGCAAGGGCTCTCAATTTAATTATTTATATACCCATTATGTAAAAAGTGTTTTTTTCTATTTTTAAAACTTATTTAAAAAATTTATGATAATTTTACTTTTTTAAATTTTTTTGGATAGCGTCCTTATTTTTATATTTAATTTTATGATTGTTAAACAATTTGCTTAAAAACTAACCTGCAAAACTTATTTTTTTATTTCAGTCTGTTCGTAGTATATTTATTCCGTTTTTAACATCATTTATGATCTACGTAATTCGAATGCGCAACGAGCCGCACGCCTAGGTTTTGATATAGCTTTATGAAACGAATGGTACTACCTGTTTCATACAGCTAGATCAAACATAATTCAACACTATGTTTTATAATACAAATATGAAGACTGTAGGACTGCATTGAAAGTTTCATACCGTTGAACACTTCCTGCTCCTAATCTTTTTTCACATTTTTTAGCAATCAGTCAACTAAGTCTAATTAGTCGGCAGACCCCACACCGGAATCGACTGCGCTCGCATCTGATCGGAAGTACTTATCCCTTCGAATCGACCGCCAACGTTTCTACGTCTGTCGAATGAATACTCTCGAACGTCAATAACAGACTAGTCTTGACTCTAACCATTCTTACCTGATACATTCATCCCCATTCTGTAAAGCTGTTTTAACTTCAAATTTTGCTATTTCTTTACCTTGGAAAACAGGTTTTTTTACTTAAAACAAACTCTTCATTTTGAACACTGCTTTTTAAGCAAACAAACAAACCAAACCAAAAGCGGTTAAGTGAAAAGAGGAGTTTGTTTTAGGTTTTTCCTGTTTTCTAAGGATTTGAGGGCTCCCAAGCATTGCCAAATTAATAAACCTATTATATAGGTGTTGACTTCGAGGTATCGATGCACACAGTTTGCAATCTTCCTGTAAGAAAGTCTGCGATCCATGTCAGCAGCATTCCTCTTATGCCAATTTCAGATAATTTGTAGATTAGATGTTGGTGTGGGACACTGTCAAACGCCTTCTTGAAATCAGTGTTTATGACGTCAACCCTACCATTTTCGTTCAGTGCACTAGTCCACTGCTCTGTGGAGAATAATAAACTAGAAAGACAGGAGCGATTTTGTCTGAAGCCATGCTGGAGATCTGAGAGTTATTGGTTTTCCTCAAGGAACTTCATGGTTGCCTTCTTGATTATTGATTCCATTATTTTACAGCAAATGGAGGTTAGGCTGACAGGCCGAAAATTGTTGATATTAGATCGAGTACCTCTATTTTATATGGGGTATATATTTGCTGCCTTCCATTCGGATGGCAGTTGCCCTGATTCACATTACGAATTAAATATATGTGCTAGTGGTTTGGACAGTTCGCTGGCCAGTTCTTTCGAGAACTTGGCCGGTATATCGTCCGGACCAGATGACTTCGCTTCTTTCTGATTTCGCAGTTCTCGTTCAACGAAAGGTTCCTGGAAGAGTTCATATTCAAGCACTGTACCGGTTTCAATAACAGCACTGTTGACGTGGTCAAGCTGAAGTTCCGGTTCTCTAGTGAATACCGAGGCAAAAAACTGACCTAAGTACTCGGCTTTGTCGCAATTTTCAACGACTTAAACACCATTCCCATCCATGAGTTCTGCTACTTGGCCCTTGTTTTTTAATCGATTATTGATATAATGGAATAAAGTTTTTGGTTTATCTTCAGCCTGTTGAATATTTCTTGATTCCTAGTTCTTCCTTGCCTGACGAATCATTTTTTTAGAACGTTTCTTTGATGACGAAATTCTTTGAGATGCTCTGCTGACCTTGTTTCCCTGAATACCTTACATTTTTTATTCTTCTTTAACTGCCTGTTAAGTTCTCTGGTTAACCAGGCGGGGCGAATATTCGTTTTGCACCTTAACTGGACAAAAGCGTTCAATCAGATCGAGTGAGACCGTCTTAAATTATCGCCATTCATCCTCTGGATTCCCTTTATGCAAACAATCCCATCTCATAGATATCAGTTCTTTCCTCGTCGCGTTAAAATCAGCCTTCCATATATTTCGCTTGCATTCCGTTCCATTCTGGTGCTGAGAATAAAGTGAGCAATCCCACATCAGCGTACTATGGTTACTCTTACCGAAGGGTGCAATAGAATACACTTCATCAATGCTAGAGAAGTCCTTCGTAAATACTAGGTCCAGGCAATTTGCTCTCTGGTTCTCTCTAAATCTCGTTGGTATGTTTACCTTCTATATGAGAGGTTGGTCGAGAGTGAGATCCATTAGCTTGTGGCCGAAGGAAGTTGGTGCACCATTAACTGTCAGATTTACCCAGTCTACTATAGGTGCATTAAAATCTCCAGCAATTTGCACCTCCTAATGACTTGCTACTTCCTTGAGCAAATGGAGGAGGGACTCATCAGCTGCACTTGGAATGTTCGGTGGTCTGTAGATCGTTAAAAATTGTAGGTTCTGTGAACACTCCTTTTTAATCTTTATCCAGAGAAATTCATATTCAAGGAAGATGGAGTGCGCTCGTTCGACTGCCGAGATTCCTGTCCTAGCATATACGGCCACTCCTCCTCCCTTTCTATTTTCTCGGTCTTTTCGAAAAAGTTGATATCGATCTATCGAAACCTCGCTATCTACGATTTCGGTTTTGAGCCACGTTTCCGTAATAGCAACGAGATCGGTGGTTTGGTCTGATACTAGTGCTTTCAGTTCGTCTACTTTCGATAGGAGACTCTGAGCATTTGTATACAAACATCTCAATAAAGACTAGGTAACTCCTCCATATAAACTTCTGCGCATTTCGTGCGATTGAATACTAGAGTCTGTCATTGCTTTCCGATATGAACTGGTGTCCATCCCGCCGACGCTGAGTTCTGATGAGCGGTCATCATCCGAGTTCTGGAGCGCCTTCTTTTTATTATTCGAGCTCTGTACAGTTGGGTACATCGTATTTAGTATCCTCCGTCTCGGCGAGGACCCACCTTTATTATGTACGGGGTCTGCCATAAGAAAGACCTCTTTATCACTTTTATTTCCACGTCCTTTATTTGGAGCCATTTTCCCCCCTGCTCGGTCCATCTCTTTAGTTCTGCTCTCAGCATCCTCATTTTGTGCCTTTCCTTGGGTTCGTAATCCGGCTGAAAAACACATCCTTGTGTGAGATACGGAGAGCCATTCTCCGTTCTAGGAGGCGTGAAGCCCTGAAGATCATTTTCAAGAATGATTGTAAGAGGCCTTGGTGATGATAGTTCATGTGAAACATCCGTTTTCCCTAAACGGAATGCTTTTTGCACTGTAACGCATTCGCCATCTTGATGAATAGAATATGAGTATTCTCGGAAAAGACTAAGGTCATGTTCTACCCTTTCCTTTGCAATCAGAGAAGTAAACTCGGGAACCCCTTTAATAACGAGATTGCGTTTTCGGTCGAAATGTATGTTTAGTGACTTTGAGTTCTGATTTGTTGATAGAGCATCAGTATCAGGAAGAATTCTACTCTGGTCGACGATGTTATTTGCGTCAGTATGAGCAACTATTTATAGAGTTAATGGCAAACCCCTTTTGGGAACTTTGCCAATTTGTCCTGCACTTGCTCCTGTATTACCAACAGAGGATTGCACTTGAGCATCTATGGGTAAGAACGAGCTTTATCCGGAGTTCAAACCCATTTTTTTGTGAAAGATTCTTGGCCCTTATCGACTTCAAATTCTTCGTCTTAGGTCCTTCAAATTCGACGACCTTTTCAGCTTCACCCTTTTTTATATCCTCCAGCAACGATGCCGCATATGTTTTTGTATCCAGCACATTTCTGCCTTTGTCTAAGCTCGATGACAGTAGTAAGGTGCATGAGCTGGTTTGATCTCCCTTTTGAAGGAAGGAAATGCCTACTGATTAACTGAGCTCTGCAGACGCAATGTAATTAAGCTCTACATTAAGTAATCTTGAGGAAGCTATATTTGCATACATAATTTCTTTGGTTGGAATTCTCGTTGCTACGGGTTTTTTTTTCCGGGTGAACTATGAACCTTGTCTTTTAGATCGGCCATTTCCTGTTCCAAGTTATTTATCTCTTTCTCCATCAATAAGAATTTCTGCAAGATATTTAAACACCCCATGCACTTTTCGTCCTCGTAGGTGACATTCATTAGTGTTCCCAGGCTTTTTTACCCGCTTGGCAGGAGGAGATGTAGTAACTAAATATCTGTCTTTGTCAACTTTTTTGTTTGCATACAATTTTGTTTTCCAAAATTTACCGAGGACGTAGTGCAGTAGTTAAGTGCGTCGCCAAATGAATCTGTGACCTGAATTCGAGACCCGCTTTCACCGCGAATTTTTTCCTCCGCACAGATGGATCCTGAGCGTCTGCGTATTCCATACCTCTTAAAATTGTATTCTAATGAATTTAATTTATAAATCCTCTTAAATAACTGGGCTAGGATGCCTTAGTATTCAGCAGTTAGACTTCTAATAAGCATGCAACTACTCAGCCTTTGTTGTGACTTCTCCTTCCCTGATTGAGAGCAGATTAGAGCAGCACACGACTAGCGTGAATTTTGGAAGCAAGTGAACGTTGAAGCTTTGTATTTCTCGTAAGGATAATGTCCTGGACGTGGAATAATCCTCAGTGAAGGAATATTTGGATAGTCGCAGAATCGTTAAGTCCACGTCCCTAATAGCAATGAAATACGATTCGAAGCTCGACCGGTCGTACGTCAATCGTAGCTGGAATTTGATTGGTTGCTAGTACACCTCGATGACGCGTCGCTAAGGGCGCAAAAGAATGCGCGCAGCGTTATTGGCAAATCGATCGGGCACTGAGCTGTCAATCACGCGCGCGCATTGCCACGCCATTTTTCGCACTCTCGTGCTGTGACGCGGTCGCTTAAGTGCCTGTACCCCTGTTCTGTCTATACTGACCGTTTTTGTGCACAACTTTTTTGAGCAGTATCTAATAGAACACTGAGGATACGTGCGTTGAAAGGCTTTCTGCATGATACCCCAATGGTAGATGCATATCAAATTGATCGAGAAAAATGCATCATTATACAGTGACTCCCGGAGTCGAGTGCAATCACATCCAAGGAGCGAGTTTCGGATGACCAAGTGCTCTTTCAGGACCTACTTAATATCATTTTGGAGCCCTCTGAGGCAGTAGAAGTGATTAAAGCCTTCCGCTTTGGGAAACGGACAGAAAACCCACCTGGTTCAACACGCCCTCGACCTCTCAAAAGTCGTGCTGGTCAGTAGCGAGCAGTCTTGGCTCATTCTTTCCAGACAATTTAGAATAAAAGGCTCCAACCCCGGCGTTTTTTTCAACGTGACTTCTCACCAGTAGAAAGGATGAAATGTCGTATACCAGTGCTAGAACTGAGAAAGCGGTTCAGCGAGGGGGAGCGGAATCTGATTATCTACAACAACCAAGTTTGGCAGCGTCCACCATTCTTCCATTGGGCAGGTCCGGTACGGATGACCGCGCAGCCGAGGCATTAACTGAAGGCTCGAGCCGCATCGTAACCACATGTACCTTAAACCGGAAGTTAAAATTTATTATACACCAATGCGCAAAGCATGTTATCAAAGTTTGACGAGATGCAGATCCATGTCTGTGATCTCACCAGACGTAATTTCCTTTGACAGAAACCTGGTTGTCTAACCACGTGGACGACCGTGAGTTAACTATACCAGGCTACCAGCTATTCAGAAGAGACCGGGAAGGGCGTCAG
>WEDG01007549.1:0-26786 GCA_017591395.1 Schistocephalus solidus | reverse complement strand
ATTCCTGGTTCTGCCCGAGCTCCATCAACCAAGTTTTTATGTTGAAAAAGGCTTGACCAACTGCACCCATGGGTTTTGTTTGGTATGACCATGTGCGCAAGCCGCTGAAACCACCATACGAAGGGCCGTTCCACGTTCTCTCACGGAACGCCAAGAACTGCCGGATCCTTTACGGTGACCAGGAGGCATGGTCAGCGTCGATCGGGTTAGGCTGCTGTCGCGGAGGAACCACCAAAACCTGCGCTAAGGACAAGACTGTGCTGAGCTCCTAACCCGTGATCCTTTACCTTCCCACTCTCCTTCATCCTCCATACCCTTTCTATCTTCCCAACTTTCCCCACCACCCTCGACTCTAGCTCTTCTAGTGCCACTGACATTCGCACCACTCGTAGTGGCCGTCGTGCCCATTTTTCCCGACTGCTTTATCACTAAATAATTTTTAACATACCATTAACCTTTAGCGTCGTTTTTTTACGTCGGACTTTTTGGTCTGGGTGGGGGTACTTGGGCAGCCCTTTGACATATTTTATTTTTATACACAATTTTCTACAGTTATTCCACTTGTTACACATTAACATAACCCCTATTTGTTTAAGTTGGCATTTATTAACTGTAACGCGCCACACTCGAACTAGTTTGTCCTTCGGTGAAATTAACTGATTTTACACCTATTGCTTTTTCTTCACTAATCGGCGTCATTAGCTGCTTCCGTCGTATCCTTAACCTTTGCGTGGCTTCTTTCTGTTATTTCTTAGCGTGAGATCGTATTATCGATCGTAGGTGCTCGATAAAATCATTACGGTTGCATAAGCAATAACCAAAGAAATCGTGACCAGATTTTAACATCATGTACGCTCTATGTAATTTGAATGCGCAACAAGCCTGATACCTAGGCTTTGATCTAGCTTGATGAAACGACTAGTACTAGTTGTTTCATAAAGCTAAAACAAACATAATCAACACTATATTATCAAATACAAATATGACGACTGTAGGACAGCATTGCAAGTTTCTTACCGTTGAACCTTTCTTGCTCCTTATCCATTTCCACCTTTTTAGTGATCAGTTCAACTAAGTCTAATTATTCGGCGGACACCACACCAGAATCGTCTGCGCTTGCATCTGATTGGAAGTGCCTTTATTTTCTCGAATCGACCACAGACGTTTCTATCTCTGTGGAATGAATACTCTCGAAAGTCTTTAACAGACTTTTTCTTGACCCTATGAATTCTTATCCAGATACATTTATCCCCATTCTGTATAGCTGTTTCATATTCAAATTTTGCTATTTCTAAACCTTCGAAGGCAGGTTTTTACGTAAAAACAACTCCTCATTTTTCAAAACTGCTTCTTAAGCATAGAACCAAAACAAAGCTAAAGTGGTAACTGAAAGAGGAGTACCGTTTTTTCCTTTGTTCTAAGGATTTGACGGCCCCAAGAAGTGCCAAATCAATAAAACCCTATTTATTTATTCCAGCGCTGTGGTCCCAGAGCAGAGTACTGGAAACGGATGACCAAACAAAAGCCTCAGACCTCTCTTTGCTTCTTTTTGAGTCGGAATTCACTCTTGAAACAAATAAACTTCCGCTCCCCTACTGCAGTTTGCACTAGAAAGTCATCTTTACTTCTGAGAGTGGGCTATTTTGAAATATTTTGGTGCCAGAAAAGTCATGACCGATGGGAAACTTGCTATAACCTCAGCATTTACAACAGATGCGAACGCTCACGTTAGCATTTTTCCCAAACCAAAAAGTATCCGAATTCCCCAAATAATTAAGCCTTCTGATTATGTTAACAGTTTTTCAAAATCATTTATTCCTTTTTAAAATTCACGTTTTCCACCAGTTTATGCTAACTTCCCTCAAAATTGCATTCCTATGCCACCCTCTATCTTTCCTTGCCACAATATAGTCTTTCCTTCCATTGTTTTTATCAAAATATGCCGTTGTACAATAATCTCAGTTCTTTTAACAGTAACATTTCGACAAATTGTAGACCAGAGCAATTCTTTTTCCCACCTTTTGTTTCTTCTCTCCAGTTTTCTTCTCCGCCACCTTATCTTCCTTAAATACTGCAGCTCAGGAATACGCTTGGCTTAGTTTCACTCAATGCGAGATCAGTTGTAAAATAAGATGACAGAGCTTAGAACAGTAGTATTTGAGCTTGATCGAGATGTACTGTACATCAGTTAATCCTGGGCCCACTCATTATTTCTGACTCAACGCTTGCTATAAGTAATTTCAATTTATACCAACAATACCACGCTGAAAAACATGGCGGTGGTTGCCTTCTTTATTTAAAGTCACCTTTGTACATTTCCTTTTCAGCTGAGCATTTCTTCCTTTTTCTGGAAATGTATGCTTTGTTTCAGTCATCCTTCCACACAATAAAAAGTGGTAATTGGCTGTGTCTATAATCCTCCGTGTTATTCTGTCAATGAAAGCGAGCTCTGTGAACTATTTTAAAAAGTTGCAGGAACTCAATTTGATAGCAAAATAATCGTAGGCGATTTTAGTCTGCCAGACATTGACTGGCAGGCGAATTCCCCACCAAAACTTCAGAAATTGGTTGATACTATTAAATTTTCAAATTTTTCCGAACTGGTTAGTTCAGTGACTAGAAATGACAGCATTTTGATTTTATTTTTACAAATGATGCCCACCCTCTCTTTATGAATTTTCATCGTGATCTATTCAGAATTGATCACGTACTAATTTACTGTTGTTTTCTAGTCTCCCTTCCTACAAAGCCTGAGTTAAATGCAATAAACTCGACTTTGCTAGCACAAAACGTGAATTAATAAATAATTTCTTAAGCAATCTAGATTGACATAGCATATTTTCAATCAACGATCCAAACTTTTTCCATGAGCTATTGCAGAGCCTTACAGAAAACATCCAGGCTTTAATCCTGCTTAAGATCTTTAATTCCAATACAGCCTCTTCTACTGTTTCACATTTCTCCAAAACAGACTTCAAAAATTATGGAAGAAACTTTATGCTCCATCCTAAAGCTCGTTGTCAGTTCACTTAACGATTGCACAAATATTTGAAATAGCATCAAAAATTAGGCTCGCACGAGATAAGCATAGGGAGTCTCGGGCACTAAGTGATGCCAATGCATCCAAATCTTTTGCTCAAGTCCTCCATGTTTGGTCATCGGTTAAGCGTCTGAATATACCTCCGCCTTTACTTGACTGTAACAAGCATTGCTTTACAGAGGATTTTGGCAAAGCAGAATTGTTTAATTAATTTTTTGCCAACCACTTTACCATTGAAACTAGCCTCATCTTCCTCAATTCCTCTGCTTTCAAATTCAAATTTATTTCATACTACCATTAATTTCTGGATATCAAGTATTCAAAAAGAAATAGCTCACCTAGAAAATTCACATTCGGTTGGAACTGATAACATTCCAAACTCATTTATTAAACAGTTAAGAGATGTTCCACGGTTACTAAGCAAATTATTCTCAATATTTCTCGAAAACGGTTTATTTCCCGATTATTGGAAAACTTCTATTAAAATACCAGTTTTTAAATCTGGTTCCCGATCTGACATTCATAACTATCGCGATGTTCATAAAACGCCCTCTCTTGCTAAACTCTTTGAAAAACTAATTGCAAAACAAATTACGGATTTTTGCCTAAGTAATCAAATTCTAAACTCCTCCCAACATGGCTTTTTACCGGACTGCTCTTTTGAAACCTGCCACATGTCTTTTCTAAATCTACTAACCTCTCTTCGTAATGAGCATCTATCTGTTGTAGTTATCTATTTTGAGCTTAGTAAGGCTTTCGATAAAGTGTGTCATAGACGACTTCTAGCTTAACAAGAAGCTTAAGGATTTCGTAGTCAGCTTACTGACTTTATTAGATCATACCAAAATGATCGAAAAAAAGTTTTAAGTGGGGTCCTCATACTCAAGTGCTAACCCGATTGTGAGTGGTGTTCTTTAAGGTACCATATTAGTTCCTTTGTTGATCTTTCTTTACATAAATAATATTTCATCGACAGCATAATATTCTCACTCTTATATTTATGCTGATGACCTTAAATGCGTGTATTTCTTCTCTAACTCTACGACCAAACGATGCGTAGAACAAATTCATTCGAACTTAGACGCTCTTTCGCTGTGGAGCTCCACATGTCTAATGGAGTTCTCACCTTCTTAGCGTCCCTTCATGAGTTTTGGGCCTGGAAGGCTGCCGCAACCTGTTATTTGTAAAGTTTGTCCTATGACTGAATGTTCTGCCATCAAGGGCTTGGGCTTAAGCTTTACCAATAAATTAGATCATTTACCTAATGTCGATATAATTATGGTCAAAGCTGCTCAGATTTGCGGCTTTATTTCTTATAATTTATACCTTCCGTAAATTAAATTAAGACTTTATCGTATGTTTCTTCTTCCAATTCTTGAAATTTGCTGTACTTTCTTTGGTTTAATGATTGAATTCAGCCGTTGAAAAATGGAAAATGTCCAAAGACATTTCACAAAAAACTCCTGTATCTGACTATTTCAAATACTTCCTATTCAACTAGATGCCAGCTGACGAATCTAAATTTTATTTGGATAAGGAGAATTGAAGCAGGTTTTGTCCCCTTTTTTCGAATAAATAATAGCTCAAATCTCTCCAAGCTTTCTGTCAGTATCCCCGTTAATCTTCCTTATAACCTTAGAAACTCTGCACTAATTATAACTCCTTCTGCATCCTCCACGTTATAACGCTCTTTCTTCTTTGCTTCCAGGTATAGTTTTCTTTGGAATAACTTGCCAATTGAAATTATGTCGCTAACTAGACTATCTGCATTCAAGCGAAAGACTGCACATTTATCTTAATACTGATTCTATTAACCTTTTATTTTCCTCATTTTTTCACAGAAGCTTTCCCCATGACTCGTAGAAAGGGCCATCAGGAATTTAAGTGACCCTCTTGAAACTATATTTTTGCTACCTCGGGTCTCCATTAACTATGATGTCTCCTTATATCACCAGTCACCCAAAACACGAAGTCATTCAGACGTTCACAGTCTAAAATGTTGCCGTTTCGTTGGATACGTAAAATCATCAGAATTCAATTCTGTATCCTAACATGCTGAGTCCTCAAGATAAATAAATAAATAGGTTTATTGATTTGGCACTGCTTGGGCGCCGTCAAATCCACTGACACCTTTGCGCGAGATTTTGTTTCATGCGCCACAGGGATCAAGAACAAACCATATCTACGTTTCATTATCTCATTCTGAAATGCTACTGCGGTATTAACCTACTCTACCACCTTACCTTATCTTCTTAAGCAGTTTTTTTCTCCTACCCTCTATTCGAAAAGGGAGGCCTATTGAACTCTGGCTCCCATTTTTAAGGTAGAAGTTTTTTACTGCCTCTTTTCTAGTTCACTATCAATTTCAAAACATCGCAAAATGTTGACCTAACAGGACACTTTCTGCCTACATTATTAAATAATTGTACAATTTATCTGCACACATTGTCAAAATTTTATTTTGTTACTAATGTTTGTGTAGACAGTGCCTTGCCGGCACTAACCAAATATAAATATAAATTCCACACGCATCAAACTGCACTGGAAATAGATGGTTTGTCATAGGGGTCGGTTATGGGGAAACGATGCATTGAAAAGGAATTTAGAGAGGGTATCCTAAGTTCCCAATGGACTTTTATTTTCATGGAGAAAGCCACTTGCAAAAGATCAACAAAATAAAAACATAATTGGGTTAGTGTTACGATCAATGTGCAGTCTTCACTTGAAATTGGATAGACAATAGGATAGCTATACCAGGAAGGAAACAAGAGAGAATACTTACCTTTAGCACTTCTAAACTCTTGACGCGCAGCTGTACATTTGAATCATCAGACTGTACATACAATGGGAATTTTTATAGCATTTGAGAAGTTCGCTTCGTAAACAATAGTAAAATTTAAAATTCCGTTCATGGGAATTTTATGCAAACAAAAAAACCAAATTAGTTTCCTTTAATTCCGATTTTATTTAAATAAGTGCCTAATATTTAAGCTTTTTTGTGCTGACAGATTCTGCAACCGGTTCGCATTCTTCTATAATTATGCATTAACTTCTCAAACAATGCCTATCTGCTTCTCATTGTTGAGGTAAATTTTGTGGGCGATGGCTTTTCCTTTGTTGGTTATTTATCAGTTGCGTATATCCGTTACTTTGCCTTTGGCTTACCTGCTATCCAAAATTGCGGCTTGCAGTTTTTGTTGATCTGTGTTCAGTTCAGTTCAGTTCAGTTCAGTGTTTTTGAGAAAAATAGGCTTACGCCTTTGAAATCCCTATTTGATACAGAAAGTCGGAAGAATAATAAGCAATGTAAAAAAAGTTACAGTCAAGTGAATGCAGGCAGATTTACGTGGTACACGGATATTGTTAAGGTAAAGTTGTCACATAATCTTCCTGGTGCAGCAACATATGTATGTCAAGCCGATGTTTAAATATATCCACAGACTGGGACATTACAATCGCCTCAGGTAGGTTATTCCACGGTTTCAAGACACGGTTGGTGAAAAAAATACTTCCTCACATCCAATCTTACTTGGGGCACACTTAGTTTGAATGGATGACCTCGGAGATTATTCGTAGTAGCAAGTTGAAAAAGTCATCACATAGGAGGGCGCAATCCATGCCACGCACGATACGGAAGGTTTGTATCAAGTCTCCGCGCAACTGCCTATAACTCAGAGGATAGAGCTGTAGGTTATTTAGGCGAATCTCATATGGCAGTTCACATTGACCTCTTACTAATTTTGTGGCTCGTCGCTGTAGCCTTTCGAGCATTTTGTAGTCCTGTTGGGTCCACGGTCACCAGGCTTGGATCGCATATTCAAGATGAGGCCTAACAAACGAACCAAAGACTTTAGAAAAGCATTCTTCATCGAAAACTTTAAATGCCCACTTGATAGAGTACAGCATTGAATTGGCGGATTTAGCCACCTTGCAGCATTGCGTAGAAGGCTTCATGTTGTCTGTCATCCAAACGCTGAGATCCTTCTGTGTGTGTGTTTCTCGGAGTGGCATACCGTTCAAAAAGTAGGGTCGCATATCAGTGACCTGATTCCGACTTCCCAGACGTAGCAGGGCGCATTTGTTTTGAGTTGAAGGACAAGAGCCATTTGCGGGACCACTCGTCCAATCGATGGAGATTTTCTTGGAAATCGTCTCCGTCGGCAGCATTGTTGATAAATTTCCAAATTTTTATATCGTCCGCAAACATAGCAAAGTCACAGTCCAATTCCTGTACACAATCATTAATAAACAAGAGAAATAGGATTGGTCCGAGAACTGAACCTTGCGGAACTCCACTCTCGATGACTGTGCGCTTTGATCGCGATCCGCCTACGCAGACCACTTGGGAACGACCGACGAGAAAATTCTTGATCCACGTAAGAAGTTTTCCTCCAATACCAAACATTCTTAACTTATAAAGGAGACGCTGGTGCGGAACACTATCGAATGCCTTCTGGAAATCAATGTGGGCCACATGCACAGTGTATTTTGCATCGAGTGCTTTTGTCAAGCTTTGCATAGTATAAAGTAAGTTCGTAACACACGATCTTCCCCTACGAAAGCCGTATTGTGCAGTTGATAAGAGGTTATGGGTTTCTAAATAAATCATCAATTCCTTTTTTGACAAGCTTTTCCATAACCTTGCAACAGATTGAGGTCAGGCTGACAGGCCTGTAGTTTGTAGCAAATGCACGACTACCGCTTTTTGTGAAGCGGTGTAATGTGGGCTGTTTTTCCAGTCGGTAGGAAGCATTCCCGTGTCGAACGATTTCTGGCACAGAAAGGAGAGCGGTTTGGCCAGCTCTCGAGCAAGTTCGAGGGAGAAACTTTGCTGGAATCTTGTCGGGGCCAGGGGATTTTGCATGCGTTCAGACTTTTTAATTCTTCAAAGACCGCCTCTTCTCGAAAAGAGCATATCCTGAATAATTGGTGCTCCCATAGTCTCGCAACTAGATGGAATAAAAACTGCTTCTCGGGTGAAAAACTGACTGAAAGAACTGTGAAAAAGTGTTCAGCTTTGTTTTTGAATTTCTGTAATCTCGAAACCATCATCGTTTCTCATTACAGGGAATTGGGTTCCTGTTTCGTGTGCTTTTTCTTACATAGCTGTAGAGCAATTTGGGATTGTGAACTGCTCGCTGGAGCAAATCCCTCTCGTAATCCCGTCGGCTGTTGAAGATTAAGCTTTTTAACCTTTTTTTCCTTTGCGTTTTTGTATGTTTGCAAGGCTAAATTTTAATTGAATCGGCAAAATTTCTTCCAAAGCCTTCCTTTCCTGTTAATCTCTCGTTTCAGTTCCCTTTGTTAGCTACTGTGGTCTGTTAGATATCCTAAGTTTTGATGGCGGACAGTGGCATTTTTATTAGGTTCAACAACCACTCCTTAAATAAATTCCAGTCCTCAGAGACAGTCCCGGAGAAGAAAAAGATCCCAGTCCATTCGTGATGCCTCAGCTCTCATCTTGCAAAAGTCTCCCCGCCATAGATTGGGCCTGGTTTCATTCATTGCAGGTGGCACCGAATATAAACCATACTCCCATGAAAGTACTGCATGATCACTTCGACCAAGTGGATGTAGGTAGTGAACCTCGTTTATACTGTCAGGATCTTTAGTGAAGACGAGATCTAAACAACTAGCCTGTTGTCCTCCACACGTGTCAGATGAAAATAATTTCTTCGCTTCTGCTGACCGGTATATTACTTATGTTGGGATAATTATTCTCCAATTTTTACGAAACAAAGCATTTTAATCCAAAAGAACCAACGAAAACAAAACAAATTTGGTGAAAAATAGTTAGTAAGCCTTCTGACCACTGAGCAACTCCTTAACTAAAATAATCCCAGTTGTCAGGGCGAAAGTAAAGACCGCGTATTTTAAAGTGGTTCAGTCTTTCATAGAAAATGGCTACGGTTAATAAATCTCAGCGAAAATTTCAACCGCCAGATTGGTTTACAAATTCTTTTATGATGTCTGCCAATTCGGTTCGCCAAAGACAGGCATCACATGATATCAGACAAGAGACGCGAGCACTGCGTTTGTCTGCGGCACTTAGAGCAAAATGGGATAATTATTACAACACAACAAGATTAGCTGACAGACTTGACGCAGTCATTTCATTTAAAGATATATTGGAGCTTGCAAAATCAAAGCTTGATGAAGAAATTGCAAAGTTGTCTGCCGGGAAAGACGCTTTGGAAAAACAAATAGCAGATATGCAAATTCCAGAAGACTGTAATGTTGAATGCCTAACTCTTAGAGATCGAAGGCGCGGAGTGGACTTCAATGAGGACAAACCAGAGTATGAATTGAAAGCGGTAAATAAATAGCCATTATATTTTCTGTAGGAGCAAGAGCTTTTGGCAAAGTGCAAGAAAAGACTGCAACAGAAAGTTGACGAGGCATATGATCAGCTTCTACTATTACAGGAAGTTCGACAGCAAGTCTTGAAGGATTTACAGGACAAAAACGAAACTATAGACATTGATATTGAACAGTACAAGCTGGTTCCTAGCTGTCCTGGTGTATCTTACAAAGTCAATCCCACGCGTGTTCCAAAGGGGTAACTCAAATTTAAAATAATTTGTCCTAGTAAAATTAAAATTAAAGTTCCTTGTTGTTTAACCGATATAATACAAACTGGTGGGTTAAATATACTATCTCTTTCTATAAACTATTCTACCCATTTGATTTTAAATATAACCAAATGGTTCGCACTGTGTTTATTATTTCGGAAAATTTTCCGAAATCAGGTTTGAGTAAATAGTCGTAGCGGATTTGAATGGAAACAGTGGATACATATTCTAAAAGCTCCTTTTTGTGCATTTGAATGGGTTCCAAAACAAAACGGCTGTGTCACGTACAAATATTGCTTCAAAGAGCCCATTTACTTTAAGGTTAGCAAATCTATCTCTTAAGGGAAACACATTTATTGCAGAAGTGCTGATGCAATTGAAAAAAATTGACAGATATTGTCGAAAACGTAATTTCAAATTCTATGTTCTGAAATGCAACAAATTGCTGTATCCAGTTCACAGACCGTCCTCCCCTTCCCGTCGGTTTAAATTACCTTCATAGCCCGTCGATCGATCTGGAAAAGACTTCCTTTCGCATGTTATCTGATAAACGATCATCTAAATGAATCTTTTTACATTAATTTCGTTTGAAAAGTTTCACTAGCAGTAGCCAAATAAACGCACAAGTAAACGCACAAGTACAGTAGGCCATTTTATCACCGTACTCTAAGTGAATAGGAGAGTTATTCCTTAATGCTAAATGTAGCGCTGGTTGTCTATTCGGGTCAGTTTCTGTACTATTTACCTTTGTCATTCTTTCCCCTTTCACCAACCGCCAAGGCTGCATGATAAATTGATTGCATAGTTACGCTTGGAAATACCAGTAAGCGTCAACATCTTGACCATAGTTCATGCCAGCTACATACGATTTTGCAGGAATTACTACAACTAACAATCACGGCCCCTCTGTACTCTCTTCATAAGATACACTAGCATATTCATGACAGTGCTACAATTTTTCGAGGACTCACAATCATACATGTTTGAAATAGCCCGTTCTCCTTGATTTCACAGATCATAAAGTATTTTGACATGATAAAAACAGTGCGGCACGAGAAAAGATATTCGAAGAGCAGTAATGATAGCTGGCAATCGTGGAGCCCAAAATCTTTAAAGCGAATCAGTATCACCCATCGGATGGAGTAATTATACTTCTTCAGACGGTTCTTTAAAAGGAAATTGTCCTTTTTATTAACCTTGTGCTACTCACATTAAATGGAGAGATTGACCTTTTCAAAAACTGCTCTTGGCAGCTTATCCGTCTTCTCCATTAGAATGAGATCGTGAATGACGAACTGTTGGTATCAAAATTATTCAACATGTATTTTTTAGCAGCCCACGTGCATGTTGCCTTAGTATCTGCAATGTACTGATCAGAATTTCGGTTTCGTACACTTATTCTGCCGTTACATATTTCGTAAATCTAAGTAATGCTGGAAGGAAGGAAGGCTGATCGAGTTAGTTCTGGGTATCATGTCTGTGCAAAGTAGTAACAGTATTTGTTTCACAAAGATCCGTGGTTTGGCAAGTTCAACGTGATTTTTCGCCTACACGACAGAGTCTGTAAATATATTGTGTTTTGGGATTTTCAATATTTTGACATACTTAAACGGACGGAGGAAATCGAGAATTTTGTAAGAAAACAAATGTTATGTGCTACAACACAACACAACGAAATTAATCTGCTGTAATTCAAAGTAAATTCGCGTTTAAGCGAGGACATTGAGTACGAGTGTAACACGGGAGAGACTTTTAAGTCTAAGAAGAATACAACATGCCTTTCACGTTTGCCTGGAGAGACAAAAGCAGGAAGGCGTCACTTGATATATAAGGTTTCTTTGCGAACCCCCTGTTCAATTTCCTTCCGTTTTGAAGTAATCTTTGTTTGCCTATTGTATAAACTAACTGGCAGGCTAATTGCAATGCAAACCATCCGTCCTTTACGAAGCCGTTCTTGCAGACAGTCAAATGCTCGGTTTCCTGCCCCGCTTGAGGCTCAGATCAGATTTCTCATGCTACTACTTTTATTTACGTAGTCACTTCCTTAAGAAGCAAACATTTAGTGCCCTAGAAACTGCCTACAACATATTCATATTCTAAGGACTACAACGTTGAAGCAATGGGAAGATTTCACGCGTTATAACTGGCAGCGAACCGAGGCTGAAATTGGGGCCAGTGAACGCCTTCGAGAGGCCATCTTCTATGTCATGCACCAGACTGAAAATGAACTTGAGGCACAGGCAAGGGCCACAGACTTTGCTCTTCGAAAGCGTTCTCATGAGGATAAGGCGGCACTGGATGAGCTTAATTGGCAGCGAAAACAGGTAAGTATTCGTGGTCTCAGATCGCATGGTTATACAAGTATATATAATTTAAATTGATTTTGTTTTTACATTTAAAAGCTGTAAAAGTTCGTCCATGCCGGGCAGTACAAATCAACGATGCCCTTTTCCTTGAAAGTACATGGAACTTAGCAAAATGGTTAAAATTGCGATCGGCAGCACATCAAAAGCATTTATTAGTGCGAAGATCAGACCAGAAAGAGAAAATAACTAGGCGGTCATCTGAACGTTCCTCATGACATATCGAAGAAAGAAAACAAAACCTAACTGACCATTATCAGCGTTGCACGACTATCAAATGGCTACAAAGGGAGCTCAAGTGGCAATAATCAATAGTTGATCAGATTAAAGCTTTGTTTTATTGAGGCGTATTACTTTTTTCGGTGAATCTCAACCCTAAAATTGAATAAAGTGGGTGTTGCTGCTAGCAACTATAACTTCTGCATACATCAGTTCAGTTTGGTCCTCGGTTGCATATGCGTGCAAAGTCCAATGGACAAGCTCATCCAAAATATTACTAAGCTCTAGTTCTGCGGTAGAAAATAGAACTGTACATTCCCTTTTTAAGTGAGAAGCAGTGAATCAATCATGGAAGGAAGGCGATTTGGTCCACCTTGACGATAGTTCTTTTTAGGTTTAGCATTTACGTAAGCATTGATACAGCTCAGAAGACCGTGCTTCATGAATTTTTTTCCTTTGGCTTCAATCACAGTGAACTTTTTTGAAGAAGATGGCGAAGAGCTGACAAAGGCATACAAAAGAGATCGTGGGAATGGCAGCTTTATCCCTGAGTTAAACCGTTTATGAGGGATCGCTTAAGCCTTATAATTATGCTTTAGGGCAGAGCTCATTAGAATATAAATATATTGTTTTAAAACACTAAGTAAACAATAAAGTTTTCTTAAACTTAAAAAAATGTGAAGCAGAAAATTCATATCTACTGAACGCACTTAAATACCTTCGAGATAATGGGATCTGTTTTGCTCACTAGTGATAGCTCCAGCTACTACGCAGACAGGCAATAAATCCGTGCTTACACGAATAAATAGACACAAAAAGCCTGTTGCAAAAAGTTTTAAATAGTAATCGGTTAATGAGAATTCTAATTATACTTAATTAGAGGACGGCCTTATAGGCAAATACAGCAATTTTATAAATTTCTAATTTTGAATAGCTGCATTTAGTGCAAGAAGCCTTTCTTACTGCACCGACCTTTACTTTATATAGGCCTACAGTTCAGAGTTTGCACTGAGGATTCTTTGCTGGTTGTTTTGTCGATATGACATAACTAATACAGTCGGTGGCAGGGGCGAAAAGTGGCAAAGATTCTTGCGGACAATCGAGAACTTACATATTTTTACGCTAACTTCGTTTAAGAATTCTCAAGAAGGGGAATTGCGTGTCCTTCACTAGAGACACTGCCATGAGAAACCTTGCGGTCAGCCAGGTAAAAAGCCTGCAACACGTTCTGCGGATGAGGAGAAACACAACACATTCCCTGATTACTCCTGAGCCTTTAAGAGGTCTAAGTCCAGAATTGAGAAATGCACGGCACACGTTGAGGTGATCCGGTTCTCAGCTACGCCATTTGCCAACAGTAAAATTATATCTACCCGCCGTTGTCGGCGCGTAAGAATAAACGGATTGGGATAACGCAAGAGAGGAAGATCACAAACACGAGCAGTGGACAATTGCATTTTCTGTCAACTATGTACCAGCACGACTCATCGGCAAATACATAAACGAGGAAACTGGGACAAGTAATTATGTGACATGAGAGTCTCAACCACCACCACCACCACCACTTGTCTTTCCCCTTTCTTTTCCTCCTTTTCTTTTTCCTACTCTTTTCCCCTTTTCTTTTTGCCCTTTTCTTTTTCCTCCTTTCTTTTGCCCCTTTTCATTTTCCTCCTTTATTTCCCCCCTTTTCTTGTTCCTCCTTTCTTTTCCATCTTTTCTTTTTCCTCCTTTTTTTCCCTCTGTTTCCTCTTCGCACTGGAAGCCCTGACATGAGCTTTGTATCGAGGAAGTTAATATACAAACCAACCGTTTTACTCACGTACACCCTGATTGTGTTCCTAATTTCAGTTGCTCAAGGCACTTCGTATAGAAGCACTAAACTCACACTTTAGGCGAATGTCGAGATGACGGCTTTTGGACCCCTAGGCAGGCACCCTGCAGGGCAAGGGGTATGAAATGATTGATCAGGTGGGATACCCCAAAAGCCTCAACCTCCTTAATTTCGTGTCGCAAAACGCATGTTGATTCCGATGAAATCATCTAGTAGTCGAAGCAATTGTCTACACAAATTTAAGCATTGATCTTGCCGTGACTATCTTCATTCGAGTTTACATCCTGTGTGCTGGAAAATTAGTCTCTATAGGCAGATGTCTCCGCTGTTCTCGTATGGGAGTAGATTTTGTCGTTCAAAATCGTATTCACCGAGCTCTCCGAAAACTTACCGTCCACATAAGAGGGAAAATGGAGGCAAACCAGTTGATCTTCCTTTAAATCGTGAGATTCTAAGCGCGAAACTGCAAAGCAAGGCGACAAGTGTCACACAGCTACTGAATTTAACTTGAGTTAAGCTGCTGGCTTTCCATCCGGCAACTTATCAACCGCCTATGGACAGTACACCAACAGAACTGCAGGGCGTAGGTTAGATCGCTGACTTTTCTCCATCTGATCATTGAATTTGGCTGGTTCATGTCAGTACATAAACCAGGAATGACTACTCAATCCCTTCTAGTAGGTATCGTAAACACTTTCAAATATTGATTGCTCGCCAATCTTCCGCCCACTGCGTGCGCAGTAGACTGGAGTTGCAACGCAGAACCTAACATCTTTGGGTATTCCTGAATTTATATCAGGTAAGCGGGCGTCATTTCTATTTGCGTAAAAAGCAATATAAATGCAAATCCACGCAGTTGAAGTACATCATATTAGTAACTACCTTGACCGCAAGTCGCAATTTGCGAAGTTCATTTGAATTTCCAAGAGCTGCAGCAGGTTGGTTTTTCCTAATTCGAGGAAATGTGCTCTTAAGGTACGACTGCAGTATAAATTGTAAGATTTTCTGCCGTTTTCGATCGGTTAATGATTTTACTGTAAGCATACATCGATTTTCGAATGGTCAAACAATGCCGAATACTTGTCTTTCTTGCCCTCGTATGCGCTTACTTGCGTTAAATGTGGTTCTTACTATAATGAAGCCTATCGGAGACTTTAAAGCCTCGATAGCTGGCCCGATAATTTATTATATCTTGCTTTTCCATATCATACGTCATGCAGAAAAATGAATATTTTACAAAAATTCGGCTTCCTAGACAGAGGACGAGATTGCGGAAATGCTTAACGACTTGGAAAAATTGGAGCAGGAGCTTATGGACCAAATCCCACCAACAAAAGTGGCACAAACTCGCCTCGAGAGGAGAACTTATCGACCGGGCGTCGACCTTTGCAGAGATGGCCCCCAATACGGCTTGACCGATGAGGTTAAGCAGTTGGAGAGTACACGTCAGGCACTCCTAATGAAGCAACACGAGGCCAGGCAAGTACCGCAACTTAGTCTCCGGTCATGTTATTCGCATAAAAGAAATCAAGCCTATTCATTCACCCTCCTGTTGAATTTCCTCAATAAGAACCAGCTTTAGTTCAGAGTCGTGACAGCATGTAAACCGGTAGGTTTCTTCTTTCGACTGAAGCCCAGATAACTAATTCTGAGGATAGGGTCAAAAGTTCTGTTGGAAAGCACCTCAATCAAGGGCGATTTCAGTTCAGCACCGTTTTATTAACGGAAAGATAAGCAAACACCCGTTAATTATTCTGTTGATTTCAAAACGGTGGAGGAAAATGTCATAAATACAGAAAAAACCCTGAAAAGGGCGATTATTTTATCAGACAAGCAAGTAGCCGTCTGTAGAAAGTATAAGGATACACACCAACTCCTGCTTACTTTTTTCAAGTAGTATGTTCTTAAGGGATAGAAATATAGCGCAAATGGAATATGTGGGTGTGTCCGATGATTGACTGGTGGGGTGAGAGTTAGGCTGCAATCGCTCCTTCTTACTGTGGCCTTTATGGCATTGCCTACTCAGTGGGGATCTGAGTTAGGTGTGGTGGCACACTTTGGGGGGCGGTTCTGGTCGCGTCAGCATCTTCTCCCGACCGCGGTCTTCTTGACTTGTCCATGTAAATATGCTTATATTGGGAGGAGAAGTTAGTGCAGTGAATGCAGCGCAAGTCTACTCTCACGTTAGTCTTATTTACGCCGTGTCCAGTTGGACCTTACACGAATCCCCGCATAAGGAGTGAACAGCAGAGAGCAGAGCGATTCGCGCTTCGACCACTCACTAACTGAAGACGAACTTGCGTCCATTTATTCTAGATTTCCCTGTGCGGATGACTGTACAAAGTTGGCGTGTTAACCTCTGTGAAAACATCGTTTGGGACAAAACAACCAACCAGGCCATGCATTACGCATAAAGTTAGTATGAGATACCCTCGTATGCGCCTGTAGGAAAGTAAAGAATGTATTTGCGGGTCGACCGTCTGTTTTCATAGGGCAGTGACCGCAGAAATGTGCGCATTTTTGTCGCTCGCCGATGAACCTGGACGGTCCAAGTTCTCCATGCTTGTATAAAATTTTCCATTCGGGGTGGCACGAACTTCGCAAATAATTGGGTGTAGCTGTCTTTGCCAAACCCCATAAAGACTCACCTGCTGAAATTGGCCGCCTTTGAACAGTTCAGTACTGGTCTGAGTAAAGATGTAATCTACATACTCAAGCCCTTTTGACTATCAACTGGTTGCAATCGTGTAGCATATAGAGGGGAAGCACATTAGCTGGACTCAGTGAGAACATGAGTTCCGGATTAGGTGCCCCCGATTTCATCTTTATGTGTCTAACTTTCGTTCTTCGGTCACCTGCGTTCTCATTTGCTCTGTTTGAAGCCGGTTTAGGTTTACTTTACCAATCCGGGAGGCCGATTCCCTTACCACTCGCCAATGGGATAGCTTTTCCACTGCCTTTAAATCCACCGGGTTCCACTTAGCCCATCTTAAGTCGGTAAGTAGGTTGTAACTACACCTACCTTCTTCATTTGCTTTTCCCAGCTTTTCTGCTTCCTCGTTCTGCCCTACCCCTAAAACCCCTTTTACTAAGGCTCCCGGATGACGATTAGCCTTGCTTGCAATATTCTCAGTGGGCCCAGCATTCTGCTTCCACCGCCTATAGAAAGTAAATCCTCGGACTGAACACTCTGTAGCTGCCTATTCGAAGGAAGTTGCACTTACTTTCACTGAAGGCTATAAGCCAGCGCTTCGACCAGTCCTTCAACTGGCTCAAATTTGCATTGCTTGCAGGTGGCATTCATCCGCCGCATCGCAAACGAAATTTCCACAATTTAATGTCACAAGCGAACAGGATGATGTTGTAGCCTAGGTCTCGGACGCAATCTTTGATGAAAACAAGGATTCACATGAAGCCTAAACAAACACGATCAACAAATATGAACTGCTATTCAGGTGTGTGGGTGGGCTTAGCGAGAAACGGAGAATGGGTGTTTTATATGAGAAACGGCACAAAGCAAACCGAACACATGATAAAGTGATAAACAGCGTGACATATAAGCCTACGGAGCAGAATGGTCCGTACGGCCTGGGTACGCACGTACGACCTATTTTGTCTCCACCATCTGTCACAGTTATGCCAGTCTGTTCAAGCTATTCAGCTACCCGACCGACTTGGATAGCCTACTAGTTTATGGAAGAGGGCAAAAAGTGGGGAAGACGAGAGCGGGGTATCGAACCGCACCACACACAAGCGCATTCTCCATTATAATAAAGGTCACGCGCTGAAATCGTGGCCTGGAAGGCAGCCAATTGACGGAATAACTCGGTACTCGTTGCCTGAAACAAGAGCTTTATTAGCTTGATGTTTCGGAACTGACATTTCTTGATGTCCTCGTCTGCCGCAAAAAGTGTGGTGGCCTAAAAACCAAGGTATCCAGGAGGGCGACAAACACGACGCAAATACTGAGTTACAATAGCAACCACCCAATGAGCCACAAATGCATTTGCGTAAGGGCACTATACCAGCGTGTGGAGACACAATGCAGTTAACTGGAAGTCAAGGTTGCCGAATTACAATATATTCGACGGGTGTTTAGAGCGAAAAGCTACCTGCGCAAATTCGTCAACCAGTGTCTACGCAAACGAGACGAGAGAACAAATTCGACCGGCCCCAAATTTTGGTGAGCTCTACCGTACGCGAAGAATGCCTCGGAAGCCGTCAGCCGCCTTCTCACACCCCTTGGCGGTTGAGTTACACACAAACTTGAGGCAACCATAAGGCGTCAGATCATGAGGCCAAAAGACCCACTGCCGTGGTGCGAAATATCTGAGGTCGCTTTATCGGGTTTGGTGCAGTTGTGGACAAAGCAATGATGCCGGGGAAACGGGAAGTCTACTCCAAATGCGAATGGCCGAGCACGCAGCAGCAGTGAGGAGGAACGACGCCGGCTCCCACGTCGTGGCTCAGTCTACGGGACCCGGCCACGCATTCACGTTTTATGAAGCCGAAATTCTCGCTGTAGGGGACAACCGCGGGAGCCGCAAACTGCTCGAGTTATGGTTTTCCGGCCCTCAATCAATCAACAAGCGCAATGACCTGCCTGCTCAATATTCGGTGTTGAGACTTTGCCTTTGCAATGGGGTCAGCCACGCGTAGAACGTGCGGATGTCCATTGCTCCTGGTGCAAATTTCGGCGAGCCAAATTACCCAAGAGCTCAAACGGATGACGATCAGCAACTCGACTGCGCCATAATCGCACCACGTGCAACCACATGCGATGAGCTTGGGAACCGATGATCTTTAAAAGCACGCTGGGACCCAGCAACGGCACGGCAACGGCATATTGCAACAGCTGGCCAGTCAGACAACTGTCACACCACCTACAACTATCGGCGATGCACTCGGGTACTGCAACTGTTGATAGGCTTGTTGTGGCCTAGCAACTACATCCTATAAATACTGCTAAACCTGGGCCATCCAATACCCTTATCTGACTCTGTATCTGATGATGGATTTGAGTGAGAATCCGAAACGTCAAGCTAATAAAGCTCTTGTTCCAGTGATCGTGTCTCCGTCTTCGTGACTACTTCCTGGAACTGGCCCTTTCGCTTCGGTCCTATCGGTCAGTCCTGTGTGTATGAGGGTGTGCCTTCTCGCCATGTCTGGTTTACTTGACTCTGTCTTTACACCGGGCCCAAATGGGGGTGGAGTGGAACGGAGAGTGAAGTAGATACAGGGAAGTCTACGCTCACTATAATCCAGCGCAGGTCACCGTCCCTGCACAATATTGCTGTGGAGCAGGTCGCGGGTTCGCTCCTCGGGTGGTGCACCGACCGGGGTTGGCTATGACTGGCTGACGATGGCTAATAAGCTAGAAATAGCCATTTCAGTCTCCCTTGCCTTTGCCAGCAATATTCATCTGCCATCCTTTCACAGATGTCTCCAGAGGGATAGTAAAGTCAGCCTCGCATTTCATATCAAAACTACATAGTCAGTGAAGTGCAACCTTTGATATACTGCTGCGATAATTTCTTTGTGGCGCGTGTGTGATTTAGACTACATTGCGAGTAGACTTGGGCTGCATCTTCCGCACTCTCTCCGCCTCGTCTTTCTGGGCCCGTGTCATGCCCAAGTCAAGAAGACTGGTGGCGAGAGAGGGCGCAGGTGGCTGAACCGGCGGGAACATGCCACATTCTTGAGGGTACACATCTCCGATACCGCGCGTGTTGTTCCAGGGTGCCAGGTACTCCAACACAAGCGCTAGGCCACCTGCATTACTGGGAGGGTTCCTGCTCCCATGTCCTAATAACTGGAGACTCACTGATCCGCTCTTTGCCTCCTCCTCCTCCTCCTCCTCCTCCTCCTCCTCCTCCTCCTCCTCCTCCTCCTCCTCCTCCTCCTCCTCCTCCTCCTCCTCCTCCTCCTCCTTCTCCTCCTCCTCCTCCTCCTCCTCCTCCTCCTACGACACAATAAGCAGTAACGTACATTCCTTCAAATCCTGTTCCATCGCTGTGCCTAGCCTTGATATAATATTATGGAAAACGTGGAATGTTGATCGCAATATTTTTTAGATATTTGTGGACAGATAGGAATTTGTAAGCAGTTTTCCAACGCTAATCACCACGACTGACAATATTCTCCCTATTAAACGATCATTGGGTGATTTTAAGGCAACCGAGCTCATTTCAAGTAGGATTCGTAGGAAATGCAGCGGTTCTCCAGAGCCTGCAATTTCCCGAAAATGCAGAGAACTTTGTAAAGTTTGGCAGTACCTTCTGAAAAAGGAGAATCCCGGAAACATTAATGATTGCCACATTCACTGTATGTAACTACTGTGTCTGTCCCATGTTTGCGAAAAATATCACAGCCAAGCCTTCCATATGACCGTTAGCGAGAGCTAATGCGTTCGAAGTTGACAATCCCTACAAGAAGTAGATTGTCCTAATGGGGAGCAAATATCACAGCTCTAAAAGTTTACACAAATCTAAAGGAGAACTAGTTCAGTAAAGGGAACCGACTTACACAGGCAAAACACACGAATAGAATCGTTTTACTCATTCAGAATGTAGACTGGGGGTCAGTGAACTATGACCCAAGTAACTTGTGACTCATGCGATCGGCACCTCACGGGCAAAGCAACTGCGTCGGTGAAATTGGAAGGTTGCTCTGGACGCGAAAAGTCGAACACGAAACATCTGTAAGTAGAAATGATGCTAGCTCCCCAATCGCGACTCACTAGACGGAACCCTGACCCACATTCAAGTTTGACAAGGTTGACATTCTCGCGAGAAACGCTAATCGTGTGAGCCGCGATCTGCAGTAGTCAAGGTTCGCTAGCCCCTAGTCTATTAAAAAGTACGATGACTTCCCACACCCTGGCCGATGCTGAGACTTAGCCCAAGCATAATACTGAGCCAGGCGACGAGCGCGCAGGTGAGCACTCTTCCAAACGCCATTGACAGTGTGTCAGATAGGCCCTTGGTATACATTAGATCCTCCATTAGAATGACATTGTCGTTGCGGGCAAACGTATGTTATCTATTCTGAATGAGATCTGGTGACCGCTGATAGAGAGAAGCTAGATTTCGGCAAGCTTCGGCTCAAATCCCGTCTTTAGGTTAGTTCCTCCGCAAGTATCAAGGCATGAAACTACCAGAAATCAAGCCATTCCTCTGCAATTTTCGGCTGATCGGTGGTACCTGCTAGACACTACACAAGAAGCTTTAAAGAACTCACTCGGAAGTTAATGTGTCGAAGCTGCTAAAGCCAGAGACGGCCACTAGCCACTAGGGCCTTTATGCCAGTTCGCAAGTAGAAAGAGAAGACGTTGGATGCAAATTGAAGATCCTGAAGAGAGAGCTTGGAGAACAGGTTAAAACGAGTTGACGGCTTGATGAGAAAACGCGTCTAGTGCCGCGACAGTCCGCCTCCCGAGTGTGATTGAAGCAAGCGTTCCAGCGCCTTCAGTAAGTGCACGTCTGAGTCGGCCTTGACCTTTAGAGAGCCCTGATTATCTAATAACCAGACGGTGCGTTCAAGTTCGCACGAGGGACGCAACATTGCAACAAATGTCTAAATTAGGACCACAACAAATGCCCATGTTTTGCAAAACAAGTTTAACAACAGACTTCAGACTACCTCCATAAAGCTGAAAGTGGCTGACCATAGGGGTTGCCTCAGCCAGCTAGCTCCGCCATGTTGAGGAGGAAGCTACGAAAATTCGACGGTTTCATGCACACCTCGCGTTACCAAGGTTGGAGCGTTCGAACCCATTCAATTCCAAATTCTAGCTGCCGATCCCGACTACGGGTTAATCGTTGACCCTCTGTTGTGACTACCTGCCTCTGTTTGGCCTTATTTTGCAGCCACTGGGTCAACAAAGATTCACTACTGGATGAACTGGCCATTTGTAAATCCTGCCAAACCTACCCATGGGTATGGCACGTTCGGGTGGTGACGCAGGGTCGTATAGGTAGGGGGTATTTCAATGTGAAGTTTGATTTAACTGTGGTCCGACAGCCACCATAGTTGGTGCCTTGGTTACCCCCAACCCACGATTTTGCTCGTACCGAAATCAAAATCATGTTTCCATGAGCTAAAATACGGGCTCCTCAGCTGGCGACCGAACCAGCGACATGGACTGGACTAGGTTGTATATTCGCTTAAACAACAATTTATCTACCTGCCCTAAGGCGTTTGCGAACGTCATCTTTTTTTGACAAGATTTTTGGCATGTTGGTAATCCCTTTAGAATTCATTTTACCAAATTTTGTAAAACTTGGTAGGTTCAGTGGTATTCGAACCCAGGACAGCAATGGGAAGGCCGTCAAGGGTTCAAATCCCATTGAGGCCGCAACGGTTTTCACAAATGGGTTAAATAAATTATTCACAGGTGCCAAAACTACCTTTAACCTTGCATTTTTCTCTTAGGATCCCAGTGCATCCTAAAATATTTGTTTTTGAGGCCCTTCAGATAAGATAGGAAATTATTTTGAGGCTTTGTGTAGCTGAAATTTTTCTGAAAACGAATGTACCATACTATCTACCGACTTAAATACGCAGATCTGATCTCACTTTCAGGGGTGTCTTTAACGCCTGTCACCTTTAAACGGTTGCTTGTCAGTAAACATGGGAGTGCTTCTATTCCGTCGTGCTTGTTCTATTTCCTCAGACACCAACTGGACGCCTTGGAAAGGCAGCTCAATCGTCTGAAAGATGACATTGCCCTGAAGGAACGGAGTCTGCGACTGGATAGCGAATGTCTCGAACTGCGCCGCGAACGAATGGGTGGAAGTGGAAAACTGGAGGACAAGCAGCTGGACTGTAAAAAGTTGTTAGCGGAGCAGGCAACTGGTGACGAGATTGTTTGCCAGGAGAAGGAGGTTGAGGGGGTCCCAACCTATTCCCTCCTCGATAGGAAGGCTGCTGCCTGCGCTGTCATAAGCCCCCGGTCGAGCTGCTGCACTTGAGTAGGCTACAGATGTGTGTAACTTATGCTGCATTCTCCCCTATCCCCTCCCCTCCTATCGAAATCTTCCTCCTATTCGGCCTTTCCCAATCCATGCTGCTAGTTGCAGCTGATGGTAATGTGCTGGACCAGATCTTCCTCAGACCAAATAGAAACTTACAAGAGCGTTTTCCCTGCATTTATAGCACGTATGTTTTCGTCACTACTTAGCTCTCCTTTCGGAAAGCCTGCTTTGCGCACAGATACTTTTGACTGGCTTTATGAGAACTGCCGTAGAACCGGGAAGGGGGGGCTGGAGGTTGATTGGAGGGAGGGTAGTTTTAAATGGAGAAGACATACAGACAACGGTAACGGATGATAGAATGGCCATTTCTGGCCTTCATACCAGCAACAAGCATACAGAGCACTAACAATCATCTGTCTGCCTTTAAATTGGAATCGAGATCCAGGTGACCATCGAACAGCTGGGTTAAATATTCAGTCATTGGAGTCGCTGGTTCGAGTCCTATAGGCAGTGCTCTGGAATATGTAAAGTCAGTAAAACCGATGCTTAACCAGTCCGATGTTCGGAATAGCAACAAATACTATTCCTTGGAGGTCAAAGCTACAGCTGGCGCAGCTGGTCACAGTTTGATTGACAGTCACCAATACTAATCTGTTATCACTGATCGCATTTCATTTTCCTGCAATCTCACGCAATTTGTTAATTTTGTGCTCGAGAGGGTGTATGAATATTAGAGCGCAAAAAAAGCAATTCTAAAGGTTTCGGACTTGTTCTCGTGTTCGCTGATGGAGATATTTTGCAAGAAACGCGACGGGCTGTAACGTGGGGAATTAGCCACTCAGATTGGCCATGTATTTCTACAGTTGACCTTCTCGGCCTGGATAGCAGGTTTTAGGTCCTGGGTGTTCAGGGCTTGGTGAGGGATGGAGCCCGACACGTCTGGTTATTCGGTCCAAGCGCTCTAATAAACGCCGAGTGCGTCTGACAATCTACATGGCTTCAAAATCAAAATTTGGATTTCGTTTTAGACTGTGCTCAGCCATGAGAAATAAGACATCTCTACAGCCAGTCACTAGTATATTCCTGCGCAATGCCTCTCCGTTGGTTTCAAATACACTAGCCATATGAAATGCGACGGATATAACCAGACTTCTTCGCTTGCTCTAATCGAATCTTAAGCCACGTGGGTCCTTTGTTCATTGTGGCGATCAGTCGGTGTACGACACCTATCTTCAAATCGTAGCTAATGCGCTCATTGTTTTCGGATATTGTGTGGACGTAAGGCAATGGCCATCATATTCTGGGTTTTCTTTGGTCAACGCCACCAGTTACGTGACTCCCGTGAGCGCACCCAGACCCCCTAATCTGCAGCCATTTGACCGAATTCAGTTCGAACACAAAGGTGTGCATCCCGATAATGCGACTGTCCAAGCGCCACTTCAACACGCCAGCCCTCAGCCGGGGCAGCATGGGTCACTAAAGACGACAGTCCCGCCCCACATCTCGGGTAATGCGACATGCACAAATGGGACAGCAATTGAACCTGCTACATAAGCCTATTAAACAATTGTAAGGATGCCTTGTATGAGTAGAGGCAAATGTATGCATTTCAGGGGTGTATGTGTGTTGTGCCCCCTAAAGGGGTTACGCGGTAGATGCGTTGGACCAACATGGGGGCCACATCAGGGCACGGAAGGCGTTATTAGGGTTGCGCTCCAATAACAAATGCCGAAAATGGGGGGTGCGGTGGCACGCCTAGGGGCGGGTAGGTCCTAGGGGCCCCGGCCGCGCCAGCCACCTGCGTGCTCTCTCGCCTCCGGTCTTCTGAACTCTCTCTTGACACCGGGCTCAGGTGGGGGAGGAGGAGAGAGTGCGGTAGCAGCAGCGCAAGGCTACTATCACTTAAAACTAATCCACTCGCAAATCACCGTCTCTGTCACCCCTTTCGGTGGACCTCGTCGGACTACGACGGTCGAACTGTCGTATGTGTGTGTGATTTTGGGTTGTTGGCGCACTAGTTAGTGGTAACACGACACAGATAGCATTTGGTCGCTCCATGTCTCGTACAGGTCGTGAATGCTCGTGTGACCGCCTCTAGCTGGCACCCAACTCTCAGCTGTGGCTCCCCGAAGCTGGTTCTTCCAAGCTGCAACACCCCGGGCAACAGTCACGTCCGGCAGGCTAAACCAGGTAAGGGTCTCCGGTGTTGTGTGTGTGTCTTCACACCTGGTACGTCTACTCCCTTCCCCCTGCTCTTCCCCCTCTCCCATCCTACCTGTCCCCCCTCTCCCCTCCCACTTCTACTCCTCCCCCTCCTCTCGTTCTTTTTTCCTCCTATCATTTACTTTCCCTTCTCCCTCTCTCCTCTCCCTTCCCTCCTTCCCCACGGTCGCAAACGTCCTACGGTGAGGGCGACATGCAATCACGTAGGCGGCCCAGACGAATCGGTCATTCTCTCATTAACCAAAATCGTGACCCATAGTGGAGTTCAGTAGCCGCCTGGGATGACTGAGCAGCCCTATTAAGGGACATCACTGCATACCCCCTCACGGGGGAGGGGGCTAGAAAAGGTACCCGAAACAAATGCTGGGTCTCACGACAGCTGCAGCAGACCTTGGCTTTCAGACTGCAATTAAATGCGGTCACAAAACTCTTAAATATCAACAACAACTCTCCCAAGCTCCACCCCACCGTGCCCTCCGGGGTACCCCCCGGACTGCTCGAGTGAGCTTGCTCACTCTAGCAACCTGGAATGTTCGTTCTCTTTTAGACAATCGCAGGAGTAACCGACCGGAACGGAGGACGGTGCTAGTCGCTCGGAAACTGGCGCGCTACAAGGTGGACATTGCTGCTCTCAGCGAGACCCGATTCTTTGAACAGGGTCAGCTGGAGGAGGTGGGTGCCGGCTACACCTTCTTATAGAGCGGCCGGCCAAAGACAGAGCGACGCGACGCTGGTGTCGTCTTTGCCATCCGAAATGACACCGTGGGATGTCTGCCCTGTTTGCCGCAGGGTATTAATGATCGCTTGACGAGCCTCCGCCTGCCTCTTTTGGGAGAGACATTCGCCAACATCATCAGCGCCTACGCTCCCCCAATGACGAGCTCTGATGCGGCGAAGGACACATTCTATGAGTACCTGCACGCCCTGCTGGCGACTGTGCCGAATGCGGACAAGTTAATTGTCCTTGGTAACTTCAAGCACGTGTCGGGACAGACCACGCTGCCTGGCAGGGAGTGCTGGGTCCCCCCGGTCTAGGTAGCTGTAAGGAAAACGGCCTCCTTCTGCGAACGTGTGTGGAACACCGTCTCCTGCTGATCAACACGTTCTTCCACCTCCCGATGCGGCAAAAGGCGACCTGGATACACTCCCGGTCGAGACACTGGCACCTCTTGGACTATGTTCTCATCCGAACGCGAGATAAACACGACGCGCTGGTAACAAAGGCGATCCCCGGTGCCGCCTCGTCATATCCAAGATAAGGCTTCGTCTGCAACCACGCCGAAGACCCCAAGGTTAGCGACAACAATGTATGTGGAATACTTTTTGTGGAATATGCTTGCTCACCATCTCCATTTCAGCAACGAACTAGCCAACCGACTAGCCAACCTTCCAGTCGCCGACGCGGACATCCCCATGGAGAACCGCTGGTGTCAGCTGAGGGACACCATCCAATCCACCGCCCCGGATGTCCTCGGCCGCGCACGTCGTCAGCACCAAGACTGCTTCGATGACAACGACGCAGCTGTCAACGTTGAAGTGAAAATCAACTCCGGATTTCAAAGA
>WEDG01007548.1:0-18215 GCA_017591395.1 Schistocephalus solidus | reverse complement strand
ATTTATTGGCCTAAAGTCGTCAAATGACGTAGTTCTGCCGTGTTTGGGTATAGGCAAAATGTGCGAGACATAAAGGTATTGAAGTTTTCCAGGGCGTCAAGGTCTAATTTCTTAATGCTTAAGGATGGTTGCTCTAGTGGAAGTTTTACGCGAAGTGAATGTTTGCATCTGAGCACTGACTGGGGTTTCATATTGATTTTAAAATATAAGTTTTGCGGAAATAAAAAGATGTTATATTTGAAATATGTGTCTTAAGCAAGGCACTGCAAGCAAATATCTGCTAGGTAACGAGGTTAAACTGAAAATAGAATGAGCGTAGTGGCTATGCAGGATAAAAAATTATATCAACTGGTATACCAGTAACTGAAATTATTCTTCGCTGAAAATAAGGTAAACTTACAAAATTTCAACTTTATTTCTAGAATTAACCTTTATATTTCGTCCTTTTGACGTAAATCTGTGAGAACTGTAATGAGGCTATGTAGGGTGAAAAAGTTTAAAAACTTTATATTTTACCCTTTTGCAATTGCAATAACTGCAAGTGTGTGCAGCTGATAATGAGGTAGAAATACAATAAGTTGTCAATAATTAAGCTAATATTTTCAACAGGAAACGAAGAAATCGGTTAAAAATTCGAGAATTCAATTATCTTCCTACTTGTCTAACCGCAGCCAGTAGGACTTAGTAGTTAATAGCTACGTGACGCCTCAGCCGATCACGAGTGGCGTTTTTCAAGGAACGGTTATTGGTCATATTCTGTTCATTCTGTACATAAACGAAATTTCCTTTTCACTCACAAATTAACACAATTTCGTTTACGCTGACGATCTCAATTGCATTTATTCCTTTTCAAAAGATACTGTTAATAGTTGCGTTGATAAAATCAACACTGATCTACTTATGCTCTTACGTTGGAGCTGTAGTTGGCAGGTGGAGTTTTCTTCATCCAAGAGTAGTTTAATGTGTTTTGGCCCTGCCAAGCTTCCTAGAACCCTAGTATTTCAAAAAGTACACTTTCAGAGCGACCAACCATAAAAGACTTAGGTCAAAGTTACACGAATAAGCTAGCATTATCGCCTCTTGCAGATCAAATTTCTGCAAAGGCTGCACAGATACAAGGATTAATATCACATAATTTATTCATTCCAAAAATAAAGTTAAACCTGTACCGCATGTTTGTTCTTCCTATCCTAGAATACTGCTGTCCCTTTTTTGGGCTGATGAACGCCTCTGACCGCAGTAAGATTGAAAGAGGTCAGAGGGTTTTTACTCAAAGTTTATTTTCTCTTCCTTGATCCAGTATCTCTTATACGGATAGATGCCAGTTAACAAACATTAAATTTCTTTTAGTAAGAAGACTCTGCTTCCTGTTTCACGTATACTCTAGCCACAATCTCCTTTGAATTAACGCTCTCGCTCTGGTAGTTCGACCCTATGCCACTCGTTATTCCTCCATGAACATTTCACAACCCCTTAGCTCCACAACTAATCGTTCTCAGTTTTTGCCTCCAAATATGCTTTCATCTAAAATAATATTCGACTGCAACTTTGGGTTTCGTCTACATAAGCTATTTTCCGGTGCTAACCAAATATAAATTCTAAATTCTAAACGAAACCAGGCCCGATCTATGGCGAGGATAGTTTTTGAAGATAAGAGCTGAGGCATGACGAATAGACTGGGATCTTCTCTACTCCAGGAATGTCACTGAGGACTGGAATTAATTTCAGGAGTGTTTGTTAAATTTAATAAAATTCCACTGTCCACCATCGCAACATGGAGTATTTAACAGAGCCCAGTGCCTAACAAGGGGTCTAAAAAGAGAGATTAACAGGAAAGGAAGGCATTGGAAGACGTTTTGCCGATACAATGAAAATGTTGCCTCGCAAGCATACAAAACTCAAAGGAACAAGGTTATAAGCTTGATCTTCAAAAGCCGACGGGATAACGAGAGCTCTGTGAACTATTTGAAAAAGTTGCAGACACTCAGTTTGATGTCAAAATAATCGTAGGTGATTTTAATCTGCCAGACATTGACTGGCAGGCCAATTCCTCTCCGCCTAAACATCAGAAATTGGTCGATACTATTAACTTTACAAACATGTCCCAACTGGTCAGATCAGTTACTAGAAATGACAAAAATTTTGATTTAATTTTTACAAACGATGTTCATCCTCTCTTTATGAATTTCCATCATGATCTATTTACAAGTGATCATGCAATAATTCACTGTTGTTTTCCAATTCCCCTTCTTACGAAGCCTGAGGTTAAATGCAATAACCTCGACTTTGCTAACATAAACCATGAAACAGTAAATAATTTCGTAAGCACTCTAGATTGGCATAGCATATTCTCAATCAACGATCTAAACTTCTTCCGTGAGCTATTGCAGAGCCTCACAGAAAAAAATCCAGGCTATTATCCCGTTTAAGATTTTTTTAATTCACATTCAGCTTCTTCTACTGTTCCGCATTTTTCTCCAGAACAGACTTAAAAATTACGAAAGCAACTTAAAGATTCATCTAAAAAGCTCTTTGTCAGTTCATTTAAGGATTGCACAAATATTTGAATTAGCATCGAGAATAAGGCTCGCGCACTAAGTGATGCCAATTCATCCAAATCTGTTGCTCAAATCTTTCATGTTCGGTCATCGGCTAAGCGTCTGAATGTAACTCCGCCCTTACACGACTGTAACAGAAAATTTGTTACAGATGATTTGGGCAAAGCAGAATTGTTAAACTCGTTTTTTGCCAACCACTTTACCACTGAAATTAGCCCCACTCCCACAATTCCTCTGCTTTCGAATTCGCTTCTAACAACTATTAATTTCTCGCCTTCATGTATTCAAAAAGAAATAGCTCACCTTAAAAATTCACATTCAGTTGGAACTGATAACATTCTAAACTCACTTATTAAACAGTTAAGGGATTTTCCACCTTTACGAAGCAAATTTTACTCAGTATTTCTCGAAAATGGTTTCTTCCCCGATTATTGGAAAACTTCTATTATAATACCAGTTTTTAAATTTGGTTACCCGCTCGGACATTCATAACTATCGCGGTGTTCATAAAAACGCCCTCTCTTGCTAAACTCTTCGAAAAAAACTAATTGCAAAAACAAATCACGGATTTTTTTGCATAAGCAATAAAATTATCAACTTATCCCAACGCGGCTTCTTACCGGACCGTTCTTGTGAAACCTGCCACATGTCTTTTCTAAATCTACTAACCTCTCTTCGTAATGATCATCTATCTGTAGTAGTTATCTATTTTGATCTTAGTAAGGCATTCGATAAGGTGCCTCATAAACGACTTCTAGCGAAACTAGAAGCCATAGGATTCCGTAGTCCCCTTACTGACTTTATTAGATCATACCTAAATGATCGAAAACAAAAAGTTTTAGTAGGGTCCTCATACTCAAGTGCTACCCCGATTGTTAGTGGTGTCCTTCAAGGTACCGTATTAGGTCCTTTGTTGTTCTTACTGTATATAAATGATATTTCCTCGATAGTTAAACATTCTCAATCCTTTATTTATGCTGATGATCTCAAATGCGTTTATTCCTTCTCTAACTCTACAACCGAACGGTGCCTAGAACAAATTCATTCAGACTTAGACGCTCTTTCGGCCTGGAGCTCCACATGGCTAATGGAGTTCTCACCTACTAAGTGTCGCTACATGCGTTTTGGGCCTGTAAGGCTGCCGCAAACTCTTATCTTTGAAGGTTGCCATATGATTGAATTTTCCTCCATCAAGGACTTGGGCTTAAGCTACACCAATAAATTAGATCTTTCGCCTCATGCCGATAGAATTACGGCCAAAGCTGCTCAGATTTGCGGCTTTATTTCTTATAATTTCTTCCTTCCTGAAATTAAATTAAGACTTTATCGTATGTTTGTACTTCCCATTCTTGAATTTTGCTGTCCTTTCTTCGGTTTGATGAACGAATCTAGCCGTTCAAAAAAATTGAAAATGTTCAAAGAAATTTCACAAAAAACTCCTATATCCGACTCTTTCAACTACTTCCTTCTCAACAAGATGCCAGCTAACGAAGCTAAAAATTTCTTTGGGTCAGGAGACTTGAAGCAGGCTTTTTGTCTCCTTTTTCGTCTTAATAATAGTTCAACTCTCCCAAAGCTTTCTGTAATTAACCCCGTTAGTCTTCCTTATAACCTTAAGAAATTCTGAACTAATTATACCTCCCCCTGCATCCTCCACGTGTAAACGCTCTCTCTTCTTTGCTTCTAGTTATAGTTTTCTTTGGAATAACTTGCCAATTAAAATAAGGTCGTTAACAAGTCTATCTGCAATCAAGCGAAGACTGCACATTGATCTTAAAACTGATTCTATTAACCTTTTATTTTCCTCATCTTTTCCCAGTAGCTTTCCCCATGACTCGGAGAAAGGACCATCGGGAATTTGAGTAACCCTCTTGAAACTATATTTACGCTACCTGGAGACGCCCATGAACTATAATGTCTCCTTATATCACCAGTCATCCAAACGATGACGTCATTCGGACCTACAAATTCGGTGGTCCACAGTCTTAAATGCTGCGGTTTCTTTGTATACTAACCATCATCAGAATTCAATTCTGGATCCTATGATGCTGAGGACTTAAGTTCATTGACGCATTTTCGTGAGATTCTGTTTCATACGCCTAAGTGATCAAGAACGAATCACCTCGACGTTTCATTATCTCAATCTGAAATGCTACTGCAATATTACCCTATTCTACCACCTGACTATTTTTTCCTAAGCGGTTTTTCTCCTACCTTCTATTCGAAAATGAAGGCCTATTGAAACTCTGCCTCCATTTTTCAAGGTAGGAGTTTTTTCACTGCCTATTTTTTTCTAGTTCACCATTAATTTTTAAAAACATTGCTAACTGTTGACATAGCAGGACAATTTATGAATTTGTACATTTTATCTGCACACATTGTCATAACTTTATTTCGTTACTAATGTTTGCTTAGACAGTACCTTCCCGGTGCTAAGCAAATATAAATTCTAAAAAAATTCTAAATTTTCTGCAGCAAGCAGTTCACAATCCCAAATTGCTCTACAGCTATGTAAGAAAAAGCACATATAACAGGAATCCGATTCCTGTTATGGGAAACGGTGACGGTTTCGAGATATCAGAAATTAAAAACAAAGCTTAACACTTTTCACAGTTCTTTCAGTCAGTTTTCACCAGAGGAGCTGTTTTAATTCCACCTTGTCACAAGACTATGGGAGCGCCAATTATTCAGGATATGTTCTTTCGAAAAGAGGCGGTTTTGAAGAAATAAAACGTCTGAAGGCAGGCAAATCCCCTGGCCCCGATGAGATTCCAGCAAAGCTTCTCCTCGAACTTGCTCGAGAACTGGCCAAGCCGCTATCCTTTCTGTGCCAGATATCGTTCCATACGGGAATTCATCCTACCGACTGAAAACCCACATCACATCGCTTCACAAAAATGGTAGTTCTGCATTTGCTTCAAACTACAGGCCCGTACGCCTGACCTTAATTTGTTGCAAGGTTATGAAGAAGGTTGTCAAAAAGGAATTGAGGATTGATTAAGAAACCCGTAACCTCTTATCAACTGTTGAATACGGTTTTCGTAGGCGAAGATCGTGTGTTACGAACTTACTTTCTACGATGCAAAGCTGGACAATAGCACTCGATGCAAAAGAAGCTGTGCATGTGGCCTACATTGATTTCCAGAAGGCCTTCGATAGTGTTCCGCACAAGAGTCTCTTTTTCAAGTTTACAATGTTTGGTATTGAAGGCAAATGCATTGCGTGGATCAATAATTTTCTCGTTGATCTTTCCCCAGTGGTCTGTGTAGGTGGATCTTGATCAAAGTGCGCAGTTATCGAGAGGAGACTTCAACAAGGTTCAGTGCTCTTCATAATTCGAATGCGCAACGAGCCACATGTATAGTTTTGAAAAAGCTTTATGAAACGAATGATACTAGCTGTTTCATAAAGTTAGATCAAACATAATCAACACTATGTTATATAATACAAATATAAAGACTGTAGGACTGCATTGAAAGTTTCTTACCGTTGAACTCATCCTACTCCTATTCTTTTTTCACCTTTTTTAGCAATCAGTCAACTACGTCTAAGTAGTCGGCAGACCCCACACCGGAATTGACTGCGCTCGAAGTACCTATCCCTTCGAATCGACCACATACTTCCAACCTTAGTCGAATGAATACTCTCGAACGTCAATAACAGACTAGTCTTGACTCTTACCATTCTTACCCTGAAACATTCATCCCCATTCTGTATAGCTGTTTTATTTTGAAATTTTGCGATTTCTTAACCTTCGAAAACATGCTTTTATACTTAAAACAAACTCGTCATTTTAAAAACTGTTATTTAAGCAAACAAACAAAAGCTAAAGTGGTTATTGAAAAGAGAAGTTAGTTTTAGGTTTTTTCATGTGTTCTGAGGATTTGACAATGCCCAAGTAGTGCCAAATCCAACAACCTATTTATTTATTTATGTTTGTATGTCCTCATTTTCTATCAGCCACCTAGGATAGACCAAGTCGCAGACACCCACTTTTTGGAACCATAAGAAAATATCTCCAGTTGACCAAACGTCATGATTATGGGTGACTTCAACGCACCAGGAATTAATTGGAGCATTTATTAATCATCATGTCCGAAATTGACTTTTGATTATGATTATTTTCTGCAAAAGACCTTGAAGGCACTCCTCACAAAACATTTGCTTTTTCCCCGCCAGAACACGTGAAGGACAAAGGGTTCGCTGTCTTGATCTGGATTTCATAAAAACATCAGGCAGCTTTGACGAGATTAATTCAATGCCTCCGCTCCGTCGTAGTAATCATGAAGTGTTTGTGTGGGCCAACTCATAATTCTCCGTTGCGCCTGCTTTAAAGGAAAAACGGCGTAACGTTTGGCGAGAAAACGTTCTTTAGATGTGAGCAGATTTAACAGACATCAACATGACCTCAATGTTTTCGAGCACCGTGAACGAATATTGGGAGTCCTTCCGAAATGTTATTCTGCAACTTATGGAGAACCAATGCCCACTAACGAGTGTCCATCAGAGCAAGCGTCTTAGGTGGCTAGACAGCAAAGTAAAAAGGGAAATAAACAGGAAGCAAAGTTTTGGAGAAAATATTGCGAGTCTAATCAAGTCGCATATTTTTATAAGTAAAAACACAGAAAAACAATCTGATAAGCCTTATCGTTAAAACGCGAAAAGAGTTCAAGAAGACGTTGCTGCAAAAGGCAACGCAGAATTTAAAAGTTAGTCTGCATTTACCTCCGAAGATGTTCAAGGAATAGACATCAAATATCACTGATTTAAGACTGTCGTGGGCGTCAAAATTTCGGAAAACAGGGATAAAGCCGAGTACTTTCCATAGTTCTCCCGTTCAGTCTTCACAAAGAGGCAAGTTTCCTTCGTCCCTCAGTGGATAACCCGCCAACTGCAAGGTTTAGCCACATACTTTTCTCAGAATTAATGATCCAAAAGGAATTAAAGGAACTAAAAGACTTGGAATCCACAGAATCAGACGAGCTTCCACACAAGTTTCTGAAATAACTCGCCAATGAACTTTCAGCAACTCTTTCAAAAGGTATTTGACTCTGGAACACTTCCTATCGATTGGAAGATGGCATATATAATTCACTTGTTCAAAATGGTTAGCCGGGAGTCAGTGACAAACTACAGGCCTATAGCTTGACATGCATCCTTGGAAAGATTAGGGAAAGGATCATAAAGAGCAAATTGGTGAAATTCCTAGAGACTCATAATTTGCTATCAAGCTGTCAACACGGGTTTAACAAAGGAAGATTATGCAAAAAACTTTTTCTGTATTCGCTCCAGACGTGGATCCAAGCTCTTGAAGATAGACACGCGGTTCAAATCGCCTTCATTGACTTTCAAAAGGCCTTCGATACTGTGCCGCACCAGAGACTGCTGTACAAGCTAGAACAAATTGGAATCAGAGGTAACCTGCTCAAGTGGATCAAAAACTTCCTCGTGGGTCGGTGCCACGTTGTGAACATCAGCCAAGAGATGTCAAAGTTCTGCTGCGGTCGAGAGTGGTGTTCCTCAGGGTTTATTACGAGGGCCAATACTGTTTTTAATATACGTGGACGATTGTGTCAGGAACCTGGACTGGGAAGCAGCAATGTTTGCCAACGACATTAAAATCAAGAATGTAATCCAGAGCCCTGTTGATGAAGATAAACTATAAATCAACTTAACTCGGTTGGAAGAGTGGTCGAATCATTGGCTTTTGTGGTTCAATGTCGATAAGTGTACAATACTTTGCTTAGGCATGCCATCTGGATCTGCCGAAAGTAGAAGCCACTATCTTAACGGTGAATCCATAAAAGACGTGGAAACCCAAAAGGACCTTGGTGTGCTGACGACCACCCCCTTAAAACTATCTTCTCACTACTCGAAAGTGGCGAAGAGCGCAATTGTGGTGCTGCATGCCATCATACGAGCATTTTTGGATGTCGATAAAGATATATTCACTACGACTTTTGGAAAATTCATTAGGCCGCATTTGGAACATGCTGTTTGAGCCTGGAAACCTTTTGACAGATCAAGATCAGAACTGCCTCGAATGAGTACAGAGAAAAGCAACCAAAATGGTTAGGAGTCAAAGATCCTTGCCATATCCAACACACCTAATTAATCTTAATCTGTTCCCTTTTAGTTATAGGCAAATGCGTGGTGACCTCTTGCAGACTTTCCGCATTGCGAAGTGATTGGCTTGTTGCCTGGAATTCTCAGACTTCTTTGAATTAACCACCATGACCCACCTCCAAGGTTAATCATTGAAACGGCGCGTCTAGCAGGCGAGACTGAATGTGCGCACGTTCTCATTTTCTGTCAGAATGGTTAAACCATGGAATGCCCTCCCTGAAGACGTTCTGATGTCACCATCGTTGGAAAGCTTTAAAAGGAGCCTTTACAGTTTTATTTTCCAAAACGAGCCTGAGCGATGAGGACTTTATCTTAAGCCTCGAGAGTCATGCACTTCTTGTCCTATTTTATTGTCGCCTTTTGTACTTTTGCAACCTACATGGTTTTTCTGTAAACCGCAGTTAATTTTACGTTACAGATAGGGTACTCAAAAGCCGATGCATATTTTTCTCAATAAATTGAATAAATATGAATTGAAAAAAGAGTGTGTTTTATGAACACCGTGATATATATGAATGTAAGATTGGGAACCAGATTTAAAAACTGTTATTATAATAGACGTTTTCCAAAAATCGTGGAAGAAAACGTTGTCAAACTATCGTCACATTTTGTAAATCTAGCAAGGCAAGATATGTGTATCTTAAGAGCGATCAGGAGAACCTTCGTTAATTTTGATGAAGAGCGTTTTGAACTCGTGTTTGAAACATTTTCCGGACATTGTTGGAAAATTGCGTTCAGGTTTGGTGCCCTGGAGGAAGCATGATAACACTTTGTTTGAGAAAGTTCAATGGAGGGCGACAAAACTAGTCAGTGAATTGGAACCCCTACCCTATGAGGGATGACTAGAAAGACATATAGTTATTTTCTTTCTCTTATGGGCAATAAAGAGGGGATATGATCATAGTCAATAAACTTGTTAGAGTTGATTGTGCTATTAAAATGGCCAACGTTTTTGAATTGTCAAACATGACAAATCTCCAAGGTGACCAATAAAAACTGAAGAGAAACCACGCCAAATTTGAATTGCGGGTCAACTTCTTTTCCCAGCGGGTGATTTATTTATTGCCAGTTTACAGGCAAGGTCAAAAAAGATATATAGTAGAGGGTCCAGCTGACAGTGAAAAACACCTGATCGTTCTTTCAAGTGTTTTCAGGAGACAAAACTGCAGCTTATTGAGGAATTAACATCAGGACAGGGAAGCAATGACACTGGTGCACGGTGAAGTTTTTCTTCTTTCAATGTTATGGATCCGGTATTCTGAACCAGCAGGTGTGTCGGCGAACAGCTGTTCGCTGTCGACTGAATAAGGAATATACCGATTGAGGTCTGCAGAGCCAGCAATATTGCCCTCAGCATGAAGTCTGGCACAGGATTCAGTGTGCGTGAACGCAATCAGAACAGAAGAGAGCTTCCACAAAGTCACCCCAAAAGTTGTGTAAGGTGTCCTGAATGTAGAAAACTAGTGACAGTTCGTGTAAACAAGGGATAGCTTTGCTGAATTTTGATACTTCTGGGTAGCTTATTCCAGATTGCTATAACGTTTACGAAAAAAAGTTTGGTATATAACTGTGCGTGCCAAAGGAAGAAATAAAAATACAACTCGATTACAGGTGCGCCGAGAGTGGTCGAGGTGCCTCAGAGATGTAAGAGGGTTAAATGTACGACTGTTTAGAAGTTTTAACAGTAAAAATAGTCCATTCTGTAATCTGCAATGTCACATCGGGTCAAGGCTTGTAAGCTCACAGCGTTGTTGGTAGGACAGGTTTCGGTGTTCTGAATAGAAACCTCTTTGTGTAAAGAAGTGCTGGACTGATTTTATCTTCTTCCGTGCAATAGCACGCAGAAGGCTAAATATAAACGAGCAGTATTCCAGAGTAGGTTTGACGTACGCTTTCTAAAGACTGATTCTAATATTAATAATAATAGTAATAATAATAGTTGTATTTAATACCGGTTTACAGGCATTGTCAGGTGAAATATTCAGTGGGTAGAGGCTGGCAGTGAAAAAAAACTCCTGAATATATATCATTATATGTGTTTTTCCTATTTTCATGTTATTCAGGAGAAAAAACTGCCGCCTGTAAGGATGATAGCAATTCAGATCAGGGAAGGGCTAACACAATTGCAGTCTGTATGCAGTCTCTCTGTCTTTGCTAGGAACCGGGATTCTGCCTCAGGCAAGAAAGCATCCGTGTACGGTCGCTCACTGTCTGCCGAAGAAGTCAACGGGTGCAGGCTGCAGAGACGGTGCCGTATCCCTCAAGGTAACACCTGGGATCGAGTTCAGATGCCGCGCACTCCGTCGAACAGGAAAAACAGATTCTACCGTGTCGGCGCCCAGAATTCTTGGAAACTGTTCTGAATGCAAAAAACTAGTAATGGTAATCTTAAACAAAGAATAACTCCGTTGGACTTTTATATTATGGGGAAGTTTATTCCACATGGCCATGGCGTTTATCGAAAAGAACCGTCGATACTTAACTGTGCGAGCTAATGGAAGAAATAAAAAGACATTGCGATGACTGCTGCGCCGAGGATGGTCAAGCTGCCTCACAGTGATAAGGGGATTAAATGTACGATTATTCAAAAGCTTAAAAAGCAAAAAAATAGTCCCTTCTGCACTCGGCGAAACCATAAGGGATCAATGTTAACAAGGCCACAGCGTTCTTGATACGACAGATTACGGTGCTCCAACGATAAAAATTCTTTTTCGTGAAGAAGTGTTGGACCGATTCTATTTTCTTCCGTTCGCTAGCGCGCAGAAGGCTAAATAGAAACGAGCAGTATTCCAGGCCAGGTCTAACGTACATTTTTATAAAGGCGAAGTCTAATATCAATAGTTTTAAAATTTCGGAGGATAAACCCGGCATTTCTGCGTGCTTTTGGAGACAATCAGGGCGCAATGCTCTGAAAGATTGAGACCGTTGGAATATGATATGCCCAGGTCCTTAACAACGCCAGGTACATTTATATCGTGGCCATCTATGCTAAGATGAGGGCTGATGGTTGTCACCGACAACCATAACGGAACATTTTGTGCCAAGAAAGGGAAAGGCGCCATGTGCAGCACCACTGGGCAAACGCCTCGAGATCATTTTTAATAGATCAATCGCGGTGTCGCGATCTGCCGGCTTTGTATCGATAGGCAACTTTTAAATCGTCGGCATACATAAAGGGCCTACCATTTCGAAATAAACCTGGCACATCATTGACAAAAAGACAAAAATAAAAAGCGGGCCTAGCACACTACCCTGAATAACTCCACTCCGCACGTGCCGAGTTTGAGATAGCATTGGAGATCTTAACATGTTGTGTACGAGAGCTCAGGTAAGAAGATATCAAGCTCAGAAGTTTACCACATATACCGAAAGAGGAGAGTTTCAGGAGAAGAAGGGCATGGTCAACACGATCGAAGGCCTTGGTGAAATCGAAATAGACTATGTAAAGTGCAAAGCCATTATCCCTAGATTGTAGAACATGATCAAAGAAAGAGAGCTGACATGTGTCACAAGACCTAGTTTTGAGGAACCCATGCTGGGCTGCACTCAATAGGTTATTCTCAGTTAAAATGATACATCATCTTATCTTTGATCAAGGTCTCCAGGATTTTCGAAGCTGCGGACAGTGTGTTGATTGGCCTAAAAATCGTCAAATGACGTAGATTGGCCGCGTTTGGGGAATAGGTAGAATATGCGATTCCTTCCATACACTGGGAAAGGTTTCACTTTCAAGAGCTAGATTAAATATCTTACATAGAAGTGACGGGAAAATATCATTAGCATCCGCCTTTATAATACTGATCGGTACGCCATCTGGTCCAGGACTATAAGATTGACGAAAACGTCGAATGGCTACGGTTACGTCCCAGAGGGTAAAAAGTTATGGTTTCGAGGACGGCACCGGTCCAAACCTGGATGGGCGGACGGGGGAGCGGTCGAATTTTTCAATAAATGTTCTGGACAAGAAAACGTTAAAACTATCAGCCGTCAATTTGTCATCAACTACAGGATTGCCAATGGAATCCAGTAGTACGGGGTGCCACGTTTTACTATGGGTTCTAATTGCGCGTGAAAAAAGTTTCGCTACATTTAACGAACGGTTTTCGACATATTTGACCTCTTCAGCTAGCCGTTTTTCTTCGGTTAGCCTCTTGGCCTGCTCAAAAATACGGTGAATCAAGGGCAGAACGGAAATGTCGTTTTGCAAATGGAATCGACGAGAGAGTTTACGCAACCTACGGCGAAAAGATAAAGGGAGATAAACCTCATCCGCGACATTAATTAATTTCTTACGGGGAACAAAACGAGAAATAAGTGGATCTAAAACTTGGTTTTGAAATTTCTGAGAATAAACCCAGAAGTTTGGCGTGCTTTCGAGATACTCAGGGTTCATTGCTCTGACAGATTAAGACTACTAGAATATGATATGCCCAGATCCTTTATTACTCCGGGCACATTAAGGTCGTGAACATCTATGCTTACATAGGGCTGATGTTTGTCGCCAATATCATAACGGAGCACGGGTTCCAAGAAAGCGAAAGGTGCCATGTGTGACACCAATTAGCGAAGGCCTAAATATATTATTTAAGAGCTGAAGCACGATGCTGCGATCGTTCGGTATATATTGATGGGCAACTTTGTAATCGTCAGCTTACAAAAAGGGCCTACCATAATGAAAAAAATCAGGAACATCGTTGACAAAAAGGCAAAATAGAAGCGGGCCCAGCACGCTACCCTCAATAACTCCACTCCTCACATGCATGGGGTTGGAGATTACATCATACATTTTAACCCGCTGTGCGCGAGCATTCAACTACGAGGATATTTAGTTAAGAATCTTTTTACCTATGCCAAAGGAGGCAAGTTTTAGCACTAGGAGATTATGTTCAACACGATCAAAATCCTTCGGGAAATCGAAACAAACGGTGTAAATTGCGAAACTGCTCTCTCTACATTATAGCCCATGATAAAAGAAAGAGAGCTGACAAGTTTCAAAAGACCTTTTTCGAGGAACCCATGCTGAGACCCATCTAGTATCATATTTTCTTTGATCAAGGTCATCAAGATCTTCAAGACTGCCGGAAGTGTTATTTTTTGCCACAAATTGTAAAATGAAGTAGGTCAGCCGTGTTTGGGTATAGGCAGAATGTGCGATTCCTTCCATAAAATAAGAATATATTTACTTTCAAGTCCAAGATTTAATATCTTTTACAGCAGGTACGGAAATTAATCGTTTACACCTGCCTTTAGAACGCTGGCCGGGATGCCATCTGGTCCAGCACTGTAAGATTGACGAAAACGCCAAATGGTTACGGTCACGTCCCAGAGGGTAAAATGTATGGTTTTGAGGACGTTACCGGTGCAAAACCGGATGTTAGGAAAAGGAACGACAGAATTTTCACTTAAAGTTCTAGACAAGGAAGCATTGAAGCTATCGGCTGCCAACTTATCGTTAGCTATAGGGTTTCCTAAAGCGCCTCGAGGTACGGGTTGCTGCGTTTTTCTCTGCGCTTCTACTGGGCGCGAAAAGAGGTTCGCAAAACTTAACGAAGGGTTTTCGGCAAAATTGACCCCATCAACTAGTTGTTTTTCATCGGACAGTCTCTAAGCCTCTTCAAAGATTTGTTGGATCAAGTGCAAAACGGAAGTGTCATTTCGTATATGAAAACGACGGGAGTGTCTAGCCAGTCAATGGTTTTGACAGTCAATTATTTGACACTGCTCCGGTGCCGTCAAATCCGTAGAAAACATGCAAATACCTTAAACAAACTCCTTTTTGATTTTTAAACTTTGCTTTATTTTGTTTGTTTGCTAACATAGCAGTGGTCGAAATGAAAAAAATAGCCAGTGAAAAAAACTTCTACCTTAAAAATGGAGGCAAGGTTCAATAGGCCGTCATTTTTGCATAGAAGGTAGGAGAAAAAAACTGTTTAGGGATAAAATGTTAAGGTGGAAGAGTAGGATAATACTGCAGTAGCATTTTAGAATGAGATAATGAAATGTCGAGATGATTCGTTCTTGATCACTTAGGCATATCAAACAAAATCTCACGAAAATGCGTCAATAAACTGAAGTCGTCAGCATCTTAGGATCCAGAATTGAATTCTGATGATGGTAAGTATCCAAAGAAACGGTAGCATTTTAGACTGTGGACCGCCGAATGCGTACGTCCAAGTGATGTCATCGTTTGGAGGACTGGTGATTATATGAGACATAATTGTTCATGGGCGACTCGATGTAACGAAAATATAGTTTCAAGAGGGTCACTTAAATTCCCGATGGTCCTTTCTCCGAGTCATGGGGAAAGCTAATGGGAAAAGATGAGAAAAATAAAAGGTTAATAGAATCAGTGTTAAGATATATGTGCAGTCTTCGCTTGAATGCAGATAGACTAGTTAACGACCTTATTTCCATTGGCAAGTTATTCCAAAGAAAACTATATCTAGAAGCAAAGAAGAGAGGACGTTTACACGTTGAGGATGCAGGGGGAGGTATAATAAGTGCAGAATTTCTTAGGTTATAAGGAAAACAAACGGGGGTAATGACAGAAAGCTTGGGGAGAGTTGAACTATTATTCATTCGGAAAAGGAGACAAAAGCCTGCTTCAAGTCACATGACCCAAATAAATTTTAGCTTCATTAGCAGGTATCTTTTTGAGTACGAAGTATTTGAAAGAGTCGGAAATAGGAGTTTTTTGTGAAATGTCTTTGGACATTTTCAAATTTTGAATGACTAGATTCGTTCATTAAACCGAAGAAAGGACAGCAAAATTCAAGAATGGGAAGTACAAACATACGATAAAATTTTTAATATCAATTTGTGGAAGGTAGAACTTATAAGACATAAAGCCGCAAATCTGAGCAGCTTCGTCCGTAATGCTATCGGCATGAGGCGAAAGATCTAATGTATTGGTGGAGGAACATTCAATCGTAGGGCAACCTTCAAAGATAAGAGGTTGCGGCAGCCTTACAGGCCTAAAACTCATGTAGTGACACTTAGTAGGTGAGAACTGCATTAGCCATGTTGAGGTCCAGACCGAAAGAGCGTCTAAGTCTGACTGAATTTATTTATGCACCGTTCGGTCGTAGACTAAGAGAAGGAATACGCGCATTTGAGGTCATCAGCATAAATAAAGATTGAGAATATTTAGCTATTGAGGAAATATAATTTATATACAGTAAGAACAACAAATGACCTAATACGTTACCTTAAAGGACACCACTAACAATCGGGGTAGCACTTGAGTATGAGGACACTACTAAAACATTTTGTTTTCTATCATTAAGGTATGATCTAATAAAGTCAGTAAAGGGACTTCGAAATCCTATAGCTTCTTGTTAAGCTAGAAGTTATCTATGAGGCACTTAATCGAATGCCTGGCGCTGGCCAGCAGATGACAGCGCCCCGACCGAATGTGCATCCACGTGGCCTTCTCCCGCGTCGGAAGGCGGAAGAAGGTGTTTTGTCAGCAGAAGATGGTGTTCAGCACACGTGCGCAGAAGAAGGAGGCCCTTATCGTTACAGCTACCAAGAACGTGGAGACCTGCTCTTCCTGCCAGGCAGCGTGGTCCGTCCCGGCGCGGGCGTTGAATTCACCGAGGACAATTAACTTATCCATCTTCGACACAGTCGCCAGCAGAACATGCAGGTCCTCGTAGAATTTGTACTTCGGCGCTTCAGAGCTCTTTATTGGGAGAGCATAGGCGTTGATGAACGTGGCAAACTTGTCTCCTCGAAGAGGCAGGTGGAGGCTCATCAGGCGATCATTGATACCCTGTGGTAGACAGGGCAGACGTCCCACGATGTCGTTTCAGATAGCAAAGGCAACATCAGCGTCTCGTTGCTCTGCCTATGGCCGGCCGCTCCAGAAGAAGGTTTAGCCGGCACATAACTCCTCCAGCTGACCCTGCTCAGAGAATCAGGCCTCGCTGACTGCAGCAATTTCCACTTTGTAGCGTGCCAGTACCCGAGCGACTAGTGCCGTCATCCGTTCCGGCCGGTTGCTCCTAGGATTGTCTTAAAGGGAACGAACATTCCAGGCTGCTAGTGTGAGTGGACTCAGCTGAGCAGCCTAAGGGTATGGCGAGGGGAATTAAGACGGGGGTATTGTTGTTTGCTTGAGTTTTACGACCACGTATTTTGCGATCTCCAAGCCACGGCCGGCTGCAAAAGACGTAATAACCAGCATTTGTTTAGGGCAAGTTTTCTAGCCACTTCCTACGCAAGGAGGCAAGCAGTTCTGTCCCTAAGAAGGGCTGCTCGAATATCCCTGACGGATACCAAACTCCACTTTCGGTCACGGTTTTGTTTTACTGGGAGAACGACCCGAGTTAGCCTGGGCCGCCTACGGGGTTGCTGTCGCCCCCACAATAGGACTTTTTGGAAGGGGGGAGTTGGGAAGTTCAGGAGTCAGACATACCGGGTGTGGAGGCACACATAACACTGGAGACCATCAACTGGGTTAGCCCGCCGGTCGTGACGGTTGCCCGGAGTGTGGCCGCTCGGAAGAACTGAAATTCGAGGAGCCTTAGGTGAGGGTTGGGTACCAGATCGAGGCAGCCACAGGAGCATTCCCCACCTGTACGAGAGAAATGGAGCGACCAAATGCTATCTGTGTGGTGCTTCCCCTAACTAGTACACCTACATCCCTAGCCTGCCCATAAACAGAAGGTTTACCTCAAAACCAGATAATTAAATTCTTCATCTCTTTGTGTATTGCAGGTCGTCATAGGAGGTTCATAAATTGACGTAAAATAACTAATTGTGGGAGCTTCTGGCATGAGTATCCAGTTCTAGTGAAAGGGCTTTCGCCGCGATCGGAAGTGCACGCAAAGAACGTTTAAATCTGCAGCTTGACTTCTAGGTGCAGATATGGCAGCTCTTTTTGGAGGACTCAGAATTGAAGTAGGTATCGCTGAGAGTAACCACCGCATCGTAAAACGCGTAATTCCCGAAGTTGGCGTTATCAGAGCCCTTTCGGCCCGAGTTCTATGACTGAGTTGAAAAATGTCCTATCTTATTTAAAAATAGATATGTGGTATTATTCGACAGATAGTGTTTTCATTTTTTATTTTAAATTCTAGTATGGTTCGACTATTTCAAATAGAACTAGACGGGGCATTTCATATTATCGCTTATCTTACGGAAAAGAATTTGGATCGTTTGGAATATTGTATTTTGGAATGATACAAAGAGGTATACATCATCATTGACATTAATTATTTTCTAGCATGGAACAAAACGAGAAATGAGTGAACCTCGAAATTTGTACAATATATAAGTACAAACATTCACATCCAAACTTACGAACAAGTAAGTCCGAAAGCGTGGGAATTTAGATGTTGTAGCAATTCCCCAATATTTGCTGATCTCAAATCACGGAAACATCTTTATTTTTTGGAAAACGTTTCATCAGCCTGGAGTTATAATGTAGAAAGAACTATAGCATGGTCAGAACTGCCAAGTCGATCATAAGGTACAACTGACAGTGGCTGAAAAACTCCTAAAAAAAATTATCAAGTATGGTCGTCA